>JBBMHQ010072987.1:0-12688 GCA_037834295.1 Postelsia palmaeformis
CTGTTGTTGTTCTTGCCTGCGTTTCTCCGTCACCGCCTATCTCCGCGACCCGTTCTGCTTCACCTGCTCCTTTCCTTGGCTCCTCGCTTAGCTACCGCTCTACCCGTGTCTCTCCGCCACCTCCTCCCCATGCTTCTTCTCCTCTCCCTCCCCCCTGGCTCTCTGCTTCTCGCTCCGTCCGGCTTCCTCCTTCTCTTCTTCTTGGGGCAGCGTCGACGACGACGGTGGCTGCTGCACCCCCTGCGGAATCCCCAAATTTGGTGCGTCCTGATCCCCCTCCACAATGCGGTCAGTAGTCCTGTCTAGCAATCGCACAGATGGTGCAGCTTGCGCCGAAAGCTGCTGCCGCTAGTTACTACATGAAAAATTCACCGAGCGCTGCCACGCCCCCCAAGGGGCCAGCGTCTGGGTCGCGCGGCTCCTAGGTATTTCCTGGGCTGGCCCTGGTCCCTCGTCGTCACCTGCTTCTCTCTTGGTTTGGTCCGCGGTGTTCACGTCTCTATTTGAGACTCTTGTCGCGATTTTTCCGACTCGAGATAGTAAGGATAAACCTCGGCAGCGGCTTGAGCCCTTGCGTTTATGGCGCAGACCGGTTGCTGCTCCAAAGTGAAGCTAAGGACAGGGGTGGTCTTCCCAACCCTCGCGCCAGTTGTCTTGGCCGATCTTTGCTAACATGTTTGATCACTCAGGTGCACCGATATTTCTGACGGATTGTCTCGCCCACGGGCAGGTGGGGGTGGAGGTCCGGGACGCTATGAGGCGGCGGAAGGACAAATGGAAACTATAGCACAGTTTTTCAGAGCAGAAATCGAAGAGGCGCAGAACCGGAGAGGGGCTTTCCCTTTGCCGTCGTACAAAAATGTTCTCTGAGACCCTCATCATAGAACAAATTCTGGAACGGAAATATTTTGAGATCACCCGATCTTTGCCAGTTACACCTATTCAATTTCAATGCAAGCAAACCGTACAATCCTACAAGCATACATACCCTCTTGGTTTGTTTGTCTCACCGGAGTTGCAGATAATTCGGACACCACCATGGCCGCTTCCGCCGCCACCGCCGCCGAGATAATATCCTCCCCTCGAACGCCACTGCAGCTATCGCCGGCATCGTTACCGCGTCTGCCGTCGTCGTATGGGTTGTCACCGTCATGATGGTTGTCGTAGTCGTTGTCGATATCGGTATCGGTACTCGTCATGAAAGTTTCCGGGTGACGTTGGTGGTGGTGGTGGCGATAATGGGGGTGGAGGTGGCGGGGGTGGCGGTAGTGATGGGGGTGGAGGGGATCATCGCCATCACCGACAGCGTGTGCCGTTGTCGCTGCCACCGCCGTGGCACCCTTGCCCTTACCCGCGTTTGTCTTAGACGGCAGCAAGTAACAGGTTGAGGGGGGGGGGGCGGGCGCGGGTAAAGAAGGTTAATTTAGCAGCAGGCGGGGGGGATGCGGTGCAGAAAAGAGACGTTCATTTGTTGTCGATTGGAAACGTGGGTGATCGTTATAGGTGCAGTTTATGCATGGCTTCACGAACGGCAGAAGAGCACTTCAAGCAACAAAACTTCAACTACCACATAGACCAATGCCGCCGGGTTAGCAAGGAATTCCCCAGAAATTAGTTCAGGGTTTTTCAGTGGTTTCGTAGGGCCGTCCACGGGTCGCATAAAGCCTCGCGAGTCGGGTCGGGTCGGGTCAAGGTGTCGGGTAACGGTGACATGGCTTGGCCCTTGCTAATACTGAAAACCTTCTCACCCGACCCGACCCAACCCGTTATGTAAGCTAAAGCTCACCATGGCTCGATCGCGCAAGATTTTGACGAGCAGTGGCTCCGGAGGACACCATCGATCCACCGCCCTAAGAACATGTTCAACACGCGCCCTCACGCCCACCTGTGTTCCCATAACAGCCAGCACAGGTTATAGAAAACAAATGTTGGGAAATCATTTTACACCGCAGCGTAAAAGCCACGAGGTACCAGGTAGGGGATAGGGCATGCCTTAATGCGTTACTATTTAGTTGCGTGACGCCGGAGATGCTCGGCGTCAGACCAACAGTCCCCACACCTCCGACAGACGACGGTTTAGACCATCTAGATCGTAAGTTGCCTCAACGAAATACTGTGCATGATCTGCGTGACAACAGCTCTAACTCAGAATTTGAACTAAATCATACAGATTGCACGACTTCCACCTTGAAACGTAAGCTAGATCACACAGATCAGGGATGTATCTGCTTTGAAAGATCTAGATCGTCAGGTAGAAATCGATGGTGTGCACGAGGTTTGAAAAGTCTCCGTTTAGGACGAGAACTCCTACGTATTGTCGTAATGCGTTCTCCTCCCGACAATGTGTCATTCACATCACGAACTTCAACTTCGATCACCTATAGACAATGCTCACTCATGAACTATTCCCGAAAGTAGACGAGTTTGTGTTGCTTTGTTTTCTAACAATCGCGACAAGCCATCTCCTCCATCAGCGCACACATTTGACCGACGGAGACAAGTACTGCACCTGCAAAGGAAGAGCTGATACATATACCATGATAATAATTCACACGTTGCGAATATCACGATTTAGATCGTCTAGATCATAACCTTCCTTCATCAGACGGTGTATAGGATCTGTATAGTACAGATTCGACGCAGAAGACACATTCTATCAATAGGTAATTCAGGATATATATGGCTGTCACGAGGCAACATGACGAGCAAGATCATACAGATCAGGCGTCTGCTGTATCTTCCCTGACACATCTACTACAGGAGATCGTGCAGCGGGCATCGATGACGGCCTGTCCGGGGCGTGTCGAGTAGTGCCCGCGTTCCCCGAGCCTCCTTACCAACCAAGAGTCTTGAAAAACTATCCCGAATATTGTGTGGGTCGACGGGTCAGGAACATGTGGAAGTTTGTAAAAGTCCACTAGTTCTCGATCGTGCGTCCATCCTCTCGCCCTGCTATCCAGGTAGCGCCGAAAAGCTGACATTGACTAGTAAAGTGGGGGGAGGGAATGAAGGCCGGCGGGGGAAAGAGAAGGAGGTAGGTAGAGGGAGGGAGGGAGGGAGGGGGTAAGGAGGCGAGGGGGGCGGAGGAGGGCGAAGGGGAGGGGAGGGGAGGGGAGGGGTTAGGCCAGTTTTGGGTAGAGCTTAGAATGTGTATGTTAGGGAGGAGATGGAGATGGTAGCTCAACAGCGGATCACGCCAGGTGAACGGTGACAGAGAGGGATGTGTACACGCTTACGCCCCTTCGTAACTTGCAAAACGATCTGAACCACCAAGAGCACCAGACCTGACCCCAGGTAGGATCGCTTGGTGCAATCAATGGGTCTACTCGAAGATAATAGTATCAGATCCTCTAGATCACTACTGATGAATCATCTGATTTATTTCACTTCTCTTATCCCACCTACTATCTTCGCACTCCTTCCTCCTGCTCGCCCCCTACACGTATCTCAGATCCGGGGAAACATAGCAGCCCCCCCCCCCCCCCTACTCTACGGTACACGTCTTGGTATTTTTATCGTCAGAAAGGTTCAGGACCTTCTTCCGAGGTCGACTTGCGCCATAATGTGCGCATTACCGAGTAGCAAACATGACAATAATTCGGTAATTACCGAGTAGCAAACATGGCACTAATTCAGTAAGTATTTTGAGTTAACACATACTTCGAAGCAGATATGCTACACCTTAGCACAGGCGATGCTCGCGTCTCTCGGGCCCACCGCCTTTTCCAAAGAAGATGCCCGGAACGGGACCAAGGCGAAGTGAACGCAGGCCAAGAACTCGGCCACTCGAACCTCGCGCGCCAGGGGAGACGGTGGCGCCTCTCGCCGCAGAAGAGGCTTTGGAATGAGCGCCTGTAAGAAATTTCGGTTTTTGAATTCGTTTGCAGCACGGAAAGGGTTGTAAGATGGTTTTTGTGTGGCAAAAGTAGGGGGGGGGGGGTATCGCAGTCGTGTGTGGAAATCTGAGTTGTCGAAGGACCGGTTTGTCGAAGGAGATGTAGAGGGAGAAACAGACAGAAAGAGAGAGAGAGCGCGAGCGGAATTTCTTGTGAAGCATAATTAACCCTTGCATAACCGACGCCGCCCGCGTTCAGAGACACCGCTTGGGACGAGAAAGGGGATCATATTTGCGGAGGTACTCATCGTGCCTTATTTTTGGGTCAGCTTGGCAGTTTGTTATCTCACCGACCAGGCGGAAAGGAAGCTGAGCATATTTCCCGCGTCGAACGCTTCCAGCAGGGCAGTGCGCGCTCGGAATCTCATATCTTGAAGGCCCCCATCATTGGCAGTAGTGTCTTCGCTAGCCTCACTTCTCTGGCCGGGCTCTTGCTGTGATCGCAGTAGATCATCATCAGATGTAGCTAACCGATCTCTTCGGAGAGGTAACGATGTCCGCATCGGGTTAAGAAAGCACAGAAATGCGGAGTCAGTCCCAAGGTCAAAGTCTAGAGAGTCAGTCGAGGGCGACGATCTCTCACATGAATAGCCCCAATTTTTTGAAAATCTAGCCTATCTTCTGCAGTCACTACAATACTTTTACAACACGACACGGTTTTAGTATCATCGACTGGAGTCGTGCTGGGACAGAGGTTCTGACTAGGGCTTGCAACTAGGGGTGCTGCAACACTGTCGAGCCCGAATAATTCTCACTGACGGAGTACTTAAACCATTGGATCGACCATTATTGTATCAACCACTCTTGCATCAACCATCATTGTATCAACCATTATTTTATCAACCATTGTTGTTTTAACCATTGCAGTAGTTAAGCTAACCATTGCATCTATGGGTCCAATCTTCAATGCACGAGGAACACACGCTATCACGAGGGCTCTGACTGCGTAAGCTTCGGTCTCAGCTTACAAGTATTCCTATCTCAGACATATCATCTACAGATCATTTACAGATCATCTACATATCATCTACAGATCATTTACAGATCATCTACATATCATCTACAGACCATTCCCACTCGACGATCTAGATAATTCAGGAAATATAAATTCCTGATCTGTATGATCTGTATGATCTGCATGATCCGCATGATCTAGCTCATATTGTCGGGCTGGATTCGCAACATCTGGATGATCTAGCACATGTTGTCTTGGTTCGATATGACAATAACAACGCTGCGCAGATAGATCCTGCACGACCTGTCACATAACGGCAGGCCAGAAACACCCCGCAACCAACGAGGGCGGAAACGCCCATAATAATGGACAGTAATTATTCCGAGGGGGAAACCGTCCATTGACGGCATTTTTTTTTTCTTTCTGTGCCACTACCAACGCGAGTCGACAAGGGAAGGAAGGATCGGCAGATATCTTCTCGCGATAAAACTGCCTTCCAAGGCACGAGCCGTAGTGGGGAGGGGGAAGGTGAGCCTATCATACTATGTTACCCCGGATCTGAGTTACGACTACTGTTAATTATAGGGAAATAGAACAGAACGGCGGAAATAATAAATGGGAATTAGAAATAAAAATATAGCAGGCACCAAGCGAAGACGTTATTAATAGCAGACGTGTGAAGCAAAGTGAGGCAAAACACGGGCGCCGTCAAGGGTGTAGGGTCCAGTGTTCCACACTAAAAACTAGTAGTTTGGTGTCAGTCAGACATAACTAAGGCAGTCAAGGCAAAACGTGCTATTAATATCTGTCAACGGGTGAAGGGTGAAGGTGTTGTCTCCTGACATATTTGGTACCAAATAGCCGGAGAATCGACCCTGAACGGGCGTGTCGAGCCACAACGTAAATAACGACACCCAACCAACAACAACACTAGTTTTGTCGCCACAGAGTTTGTATCTCTCGAGGATTGAAGAATCGCCCCCGACACTGGGTGAGCTGGATGTCGACGGGTAGAAATAACGGTTCAATGTGAAGAGCACGCACGCACGCACATGGTATGATGAATCGAGGCGGCAGAAATGGCAGCATACAGAGTGTAGTACAGGGCACAGGATGGAAACCTTACGGAAAGGAAAGCGTACAGCAGTCCTCCTATCGTCCAGGTAGGACGTTACACGGTGAGGCATAGAGGAGGGCTCGACTCCACCGATTAATATTGATGCTATTAATAGTTAAGCAGGAGAAAGCAACTCCACCGTATTCTGTAAATCCTAATACATCAATAGTATAGCGAGAGAAACAGGAAACACTGTACGGACAGAAGCCGGTCTGTGCGGTCTGCGAAGGTTTCCCCAGATGGACGTGACGACATCATTGTTTTCGGTCGCGTATAGATATGAAATAATTCATCATTCACAAGATGCTCATTTTACTGTTGTGTACTCGTTTACTACTGCTGTGGTATACCTGGTACTATACTGCTGCTGTACCAGTTCGTTCGTGTTTACTATATACTGCTGTAGTTAAAAAAGTTACCAGGTGTGTGCGCACTTTGTACAAACGATGGAAACAGACGAGCAGTGTGGATAGTGAAACCTACATACAGTACCCAAATTCGGGATGAGAAAAAACAGGCCCTAAAAACCAAGGCATCTACCGGAGGGGGGGGGAGGAGAGAAGCCACTCGACTTCTGTGACGACGAGACTTGTCGAGAAGGTAGTTGTGCGGAGCGTGATATCTTACAAGTACACGAATCGTACTCGTAGTGAGCTGGACAGTAAACATGATCATGAGAGACTCGACGATTTCATCATTCATCATGACTTCTGACTGCTGTAGTGCATATACTTGAATCATTAATCATACATTTATGTCCGAAAATGTAACGAACGTTTGGTCGACCTATTAATACACGAATAGTATTTATAGATCCGGACAGGGTTCTAAGATGACACAAATGTATTTATTTCGTTCCAGGTATGTACTTACGTAGACACCACAGCACATAAGTCTTAATACCTGAAGTAGTAATTTACGAGCACAAGTACCGCTGCTGTAGTGCCAGGTGCACGTGTACTTTAAGTCATACCTGGTACTCAAGTATACGTCCAAGCAAAAAGTACTACGAGTACTGATACTCGTACAGCTGTACAATGGCTCCAGTCCGATCTTACATGAAAAACACAGAAAGGCGGGACAACCAGGATACGGCTCGCGCTGGTGGGTCATGCAATTCTACAGGTCGGGGAAGGGACGCTAGCTCCCAGGACGACGGCCGAAGCTAGGCTCGGTAGTAGAAGACTTACCTTCGAAGCCTGCGCTGCCGGGATTCCGATCGAAAGCACTCGAGCGTGTTGGTGAATTGCCTGTGCTCGAGATACTCCGCGACAACTTGGTCGATTTCATTTTCGTCAATGTTTTCGACGCTCGGCTGGCGGCGGTGCTGGAACAAAGTATTACCGCAATTCCAGTTTCTGCTGTTGATGCTCGAGGCCATGGCACCGCCTTCAGGTGTAGCTCGGAGTTTTACACGGACGATCCGCTGTGCATCGCGTGGCAGAGTGGACTAGCGCGGCGAAAGCAGAGACCGTCCTCCGGTGTCGCTTCTGGAAGCAGGTACGAGTGCGAGGAACATATGTTTGCATGTTGAAAATGGAAACATTAACACACACACCTGGTAAAATGCCCGAATGTCAGAAGCAAAAAAAAACCACCCAAACCATTAATAGTCGAAAATGATGGATGAAAAAACTAATATCGCGAACCGGCACTTGTAGGTTCCCGTTGGAGGTGGTTACGCCTGGCCCGTCGGCCCGTCCGCAAAAAATCCTGCAAAAAAATCCTGCACTCCTACGCTGCGGCAGCAGTCCGATATAGACTGCACAGCACTTGCTAGCAGCAGTCGCACAACAGCAGCTCCCCGTGGCCTCGCACGCGGAAGCACACAGGCACCCCGGGCCCACTATAAGTACACCCCCATCGCCGACCCTCCCACAACACCCACTAGACTCTTCGCTGGGAATACCCCCTTGCGCCAAGGCACCGCCAGCATGCCATCTCTGCTGCGCTCGGACAGCGACGACGAGCTCGGTCGGGGCCGCTCCGCAACCTATCCCCCGAGACCGTCTCGACGAGCCTCGGAGTACAACCTCGACAGGGACGACTGGTGCTCTAAGGGTCTCGAGAGCCGCCGCCACACGTCCCCGGTGGGCCTGTTCCACAGCAAGGGTGGTCGAGGTTCAGCGTCGGCGTCGTCTCTCCTCAAGAAACCCGACTGCCTCGGTCGGTCCTTGAAGAAAAAATGGCACTCGCGTGGAGAAGCTGAACGCGGCTACAACAACACCTCCCCTTTCTGGCCAACGAAGGCCAAGTATACTTCGCCGATTCCCACGTCTTGCGAGAGTGCTTCCGGCACTTCCCGTAGCGGTGGCGGCGGTGGTGGTGGCGGCGGCCTGGCGTCGCGCGGAGCCCGACGACGGTACCGTAAGGGCTGGGAGGACTCTTCTTCCTCGACGCCCACGCGGCAGCAGCGGCTCGTCACCGCCATGTTCGGGCTCGTCGTCGTCCTTGCCTCGATTCAGATAATCGCGCTCGTGGTGCACCCCCCTAGGGAGGACAGGCTAAATGCAACGGGCGGCCTCGGCCTGGCAAGCATTGCCGGAGCCGGAGCCGTAGACGGCGGCGGCGACAGCGGGAATGGGAGTAGTGTCCGGAGAAGGACAGCCGGTGGTGGCGGCGGCAGCGGGCTACGAGATTCTTTTGTACGTTCGGGCGGCGTTGGCGCCGCGGCTGCTGGTGGTGTTGGTGGGCGGGGTGATGTCGACGAAGGGTTCAACGGCAGAGGGACTCAGCAACAACAACAACAAGGTTTATCGTTGTCGAACCCAAGAGCTTTCGAGATGGTCGCCGCCGACATGGGCCACCTCAAAGACACGGTGAGCTACTACTGCTGTGATGACTGTATCGTCTTCCCTTCCCTCTGAACACGCCGACAACATGAGTACGGCAGCACGCAGGAAAAGCCCATCTCTGCACTGTATATGTTCGTTCCTGCGCTTACGGGTACCTGCTACGAGTACAGTATTTATTTGCAGACGTACATAATCGTAGATTTTGCGTACGCGTACATGTACTGCTGCTGCGCGTCAAACCCGTATCGTATGTATGCGCGTGCGCAATCCCTCGTAGCACTGTTGTACATAATGTTACAGGTCAGTGCATTGCAAGTAGTACTTCGGACACACATGCATCATATACGTATGTGCACTGCAGTAAATGCATCGCCGAACGACCAAGCAGCACCCCGGGCCCGACCGGCGTCTTGCGAACGATGCTTCGCAATCGAGCACCTGGTGTATGTATAGGCATAATCGGTACCTGGTATTTATTTTTATCCATTTCTTTTTCTTTGTAAATACTGGTATTACAAAAGCTACGTAAGTACTGGAGACTTGAAATACTCTGTTCTTGGCACAAATTACTCGGAATTAAAGTCGGCATGTGCTTCTGTGTAAGTATGTACCACAAGTAATCCCCACTACGTACTGTTTATACTGTACATTCCAGTATGTGGTGTATGCCTGGCATGTGAGGACCGACTGATTGTTCCTACAAGTATCAAATAACCAAACGTTCATTAATTTTCGAGACCAAAGTATTTTTCCCCCAAGTATTTTACAAAGGTAAGGGCACCGGAGGTATTGCTGTACATCACTCTGATCATAAATGTGGGGACCGCTGGGGCAGTGATGCCATACGTAAGGAAGGTCTGTGGAGTTCATGCTCTAAATAACATTTACAATGAGTACCAACGACCCTCAATCGTCGTAGTTCTCGCAAGGTTACGAGTATCCTGCCGAGACTCATTTGGGATCGTGTTCTTTCCTTTCAACCAGTTCTACGCTGGCACTACAGCTGTATAAGCAATCAGGACCAGGTACGTACGTATGGTGTGCAGACATACTGCTGCCAAGGGGGATACAGGGGTGCAGGGTCCACCATGGGTTCTGGTAACTACAGTAGTATTACTACAGTTAGTATTTCTCCGTAGATGTATTACTACTGTATGCCCCACCGTCATAATGATGGGTCCGACCAAGCACCTCTACCGAACCTCTCCTTGCTCACTTGTGCTTGAGCTAGCTGCTGCTGCTGCTGCTGCTGCTGCTGTTGCTGTGACTTTTAATAGTTGAAATGTGCACACGGCCTGGGGTGGTTGTGGACTTGTGCACAGCTGACAGCAGGGCCACACTATTGTGGTCCGTGCGAAAACGCATCCTGAATTATTGTTGTGGGCGTTCGTCATCTATTCGTTGGTTTCGGACCAGACTCTCATAACGGGGAGAAATACCCATTTGTCTATCGCCAGCTTGTTCGATACTCCGCGTTTCTTTATCCGATACGGCAGGAGGAGCAGCAGCACTACCAGTGTCTCATGACCATGGCGTCCCCCGACTGTTGTACATCCGTCCATATTCCGAGAACGTCTCACATCTACATCGTTATGTATACACTGGTACTTTTTTTTGTGGTTCCAATTACCCAAACATCTCCGGTGTACGCTGTTTTATCCAATCGAACACCTCTGCGCAACGTTTTTCTCGCCATAAACCCATGTTTTCGCACATCGGTCAGATCATCTACAGATCATTCCCACTTTGTGACACTTTGTGGTGTAGATCACTAAGGGCAGATAGACACCTGATCTCTCTATAATGATGATCCAACCAATGTTGTTGGGTGGAAGCCGTATATAACTTGCATGGTCTAGCGCATGTTTCTTGGGTCGGGTCTGCAACATGCAGACCCTACCCAACATCGCATAAGGGAAGGTTAGGGTCTACATGATATATCTGTAGATGATCTATCTGTAGATGATCTACCTGTAGATGATCTATCTATAGATGATCTATTTTTCCGACCTATGGATGTTTACTCCAGTCCGATCGTGAATATAAGGGACGTTTAGATGCTCACAAAATGTGTAAGTGTACCTTAATTTTATGACCAGACTGCTATACAGCAGTACCCTACAGTATGTGTATGCGTGCCGATACAGTTAGTAGTACGTTTGTGGTCTGCTCAACGAACAGTCTCCATGCGAAGATGAAGGAGTTTCCCTCCCATCAGAGCCTCGCTCTTTCGGTAGCGTAACGTTACGGTATCCCGGTTTCCCTTCTGTTGTTGTGGAGGCGTTCCTATCCACAACCTTCTGGATTATTTTGCCTCATTCACGCAGAGCTTCTCTGGAGCGGCGTTAGGCGAAGTAATATGCCAACACATTCTGTGAGTATTACAAGAGACGGTTAGCTTAGGGTTAGCTTAGACAACGTAGCATAACAACAATGCCACCGCCTGAATCGTATCGGACGGCGACTTTTACTGAATCGGTTCCCCGCATTCCACGAGCACCTGCGATGTCGCCCACCACCTCATACGATGCGCGTATCCATTCAATATTTGTCGAAGACGAAGATTTTGTCCGGGCGGGAGCATTCCTTTCAACCTGCGCCATTACCGACTTCTCCAGTAGCGTGTTACGGCTTGCACCAGCTCCTAGGCAAAATAGTTGATAGTTCACACTAACTCCTCCTTCTATCTTCACTCCGGGAAATTTCCAAGGAATTCCTTCGTCGGTCGGGTTTAGGATTAGGCTCAGAGTTAGGGTTGTTGTTTCTTATAACTGCCATTGTGACTCCGATGTAGACACTGCACGGGGTTATGTTCCTGCCGACAGTGATATATACTCATGTCTCAAGCCATTTTTGCGGCATAACATCCGCCCTCTAAGAAATTTCCACGGCAGTCGGTGTCAGGGTCATAGGGCTAGTAGTTCAAGTCGGCAACACTTCTGACAGCCAGTTTTCGAAGCTAGGCCAAGCCCTACAAATGCTATACAGCCCTCGATCCCCACCCTACAGCCACAGACCTGGGGGCCTGACCTGAGAACCAGCGTCTTGCTGACGATGCTTGCCGATCATCGGAAGTAAACAAACGCCCCGCACTCTGTACGAGTACGCCTTTGCTTATCACATTCTCATCAGAAAAAAAAACAAATCGTCCACAAAGATGCGGTGAAATAATTGTTCTTGATAATGCAAAAAGGGGATGGGGGGCAAACCAACCACTGCTGTTCTGTGGGCGGAGGCGCTTTTTTAAAGGGATGTGGCAGAGTGCGCCCGTCAGCCAGGCTATTTAAACGAAGCAGGCGTTTTCATCCCCGCCCTTGAGATCACGAGAGGGCCGGCGTAGCCCCTGGGCCATTACGAGCCAGCAATGAGCATCTCCTCATCCCGATGATCCACCCAACCTATTCACCCACCCGTCCACCCTCCCATCCGCCCACCCATCCGGCCGCCAGGTGGAGAAACTGGACCTTGCGTTCAGGGAAACTATGGGCCGGCAGGGAAAAGACCTTGCCGCGGTTGTGGACCAGCTAGGGGTGAGAAACGACAGACACGGCTGACGCTTCTGCCGCCGCCACTGCTGCTGCTGCCGCTGCTGAAGATTGGTGCAACCTTCATTCGTGCTCGCCCTTTCTGTGGCGTCTTGCCTCTTGTTCCTCCACATTCCATCGATAGCCTGGAGGATATATGTTGGGGTACATACATATAAGTACCCTGGGAAGTACTTGGTTGGCGACCGCTTTGAGAGGATGACGCTAGTATTTCCTTCTCCTGATAACAGGCTGGTTGCTCCCACAGCGAGTGGTTCGGAACGCACGGCACCCGAAAAACAGCGCACACGGTTTTCCTATCATGAAGAAACTTACGCGCAAGGATGTGAGACCAAGCTGTTTAGAACAATGTCGCTTCTCTCCCCCCCCCCCCCCTCCTGC
>JBBMHQ010072998.1:0-12687 GCA_037834295.1 Postelsia palmaeformis
CCGTAGTGGGGAGGAGGGAGAAGAGCTTACTTAGTGACCCCGAATCTGAGTTACGACTGAAGAGGGAGAGAGAGAAGGAGGGCGAAGATAATGAATGGGATGTTAAAAAAAAATGAAAAAAACAGTAGCATGACATGTGTTGGACTGAGGGTCATCACTGGCCATACTGCACTGGGAACTTTCAGCACGAAGCATGTATTTCCTGCGTATAGCCTGTCTTCCTACCGCAGCACAGAGCAAAGAGGTTCGAACACATGCCTTGAAAACGGAATGCCTGCCGAACCGTAGCTGCTAGGCGCATCCTTTCGAATTTTACAAGAACGAATACATCCACTCGAGGTTATTGTGAACAACGGTTCTCGTGTATCGGTGACGCGTACGCTGACAGTAGTTTTTTATTCATTCGTATGTTTCGTATTGTCTGACGTACCTGATATATCTTGCGCGTGGGCCCGAAACCTCCTTCATTTATTGTAGTCATTGATTGGGCGTTCATTGACTTCTCGTCCAACGTAGTTCGTGTCTGGGTCACTGAAACTAAGTAGGGAGCGCCACGCATCTGTTTCGGCGAGAGTCAAAGCAAATATTGCGAGGAGTGATACCCGTCGTAGATCATCCGCGGTTGATACACGCGATAGGAAGAAGGCAGACAACGCATCGAGGTATCTGGGCGAATAGGTAAAACCTGTCTATGGTATCCGTATCACAAACAGCTGCTGCGGCCTCGAAAATGTCTGTGTTGTGTTGTGATTTTGTTAGTTGATATTTCCAATTTTGGTGTTTTTCGTATAAGCGCAGTCCTATGAGTTTAAGTCAATGGCGAGGCGGTCCTACGCGATGTTTTCAGCTCTTGTTTGTATCCTTTTGAGTTCATTTTACCTGTCGCATCTTTGGCAAGATGACATAGCTTAGTATTAGCATTGCCCACTCTCCTACCAGGTACCATATTGCAATCCACGTACATACCTCGCCCAACGACCGGCTACGACCCGAGCTAAAGCCGAGGCCAACGAACAATCCCACTGCGACCGAACGCAATATATACTGTATATATGCGAAACATCACTTGACGACCAGGGATACCTAGCGGCTGCTGAGATGTGAAACGGCTTGGGCGAATAGGGTATTCAGTGAAAGATGCCGCCCATACCGTTTTCCGGGTCAACCGCGATGAGCAATATCCTACCTCAGTTTAGTCCTATTAAGCTATATATTCGTGGTAGGATAATAACATGAGCACAAATAGGGAAGATCCCTATGTACTACACCTAGAAAACGACCAGAAAAGGCAGTGTGTCCCGTCCATGGGCTGGAGACACTATGTCATAGCGAAGTGTAACCTCAGCAGAGCTATCTTAGGTGGAATTTGTGTCAGTGGGGCTCAACATCTCAACTACACGTCTATTCCCTCTCACGTCCAAGTGAAATCAACGTTGTTTGAAAACGTCACTCCTCCTGGTAGACAATTATATTAAATAATACTTTCATGGCGGAACCAAACAGTCGATCATTGTGGTCTAATATTTATTATCACCGTGCGGCCTGTCACTTGCCATATTTCGTCAGTATTCCGCAGCTTAATCTGCCTCCCTTCATACGTCATTTGTTGGCTGTACCTGGCAGGTTCTGCGACCAGACCAGGACGTAGACATAGCCCTGCAGAACTCTGCCTACGTTGTCGGCTGGATCTTGGCGGACGAGTAGCTGAGATACACCATTTACGTTTCGAAAAATGGTGTGTATTGGCATTACGTTGGTTAACCAGTAACCGTGCAAGATACCTCAGGAACATTCTCGTGACGTGGAAGAAGCCCTTTTAGGTACTAGACGTAACCACATATGACGCCCACCGTCTTTCGTACCTTTTTCTGCTCACAAAACCTACCAGATAAGTATCCACTTCAATCTGAACTGTGAAGCATGAAGACCTCTTGTTGCCATGAAGATCACTTGTTGCCTTGCCCTCACCCGAAAACAGTTGAAGTCTTCTTCTTCACCTTCCGGGTTTTCTGCCTTGCTTACACAGCTGACGCGTTCCAAGTCGTCATCGGCGGATCGGGGTGCAGTGGATCTTAGCGGCCTCGTCTTGGTGCCATGACCAGGTAACGGATTCTTCGACGTCAGCATGTAAGATATTTCCCTTTACGAGTACGAGTTTGATGTGATTCATGATCGCACTACAGACGGGCTGTCCGCGATCGCCGAAGACCGAGTCGGGAGGTGTTAGATTACTTTTGTTGACCGATGTACCGGTTTAATAATCTATTCAACGTTGCTGCCCCGGTATGTCAGAGATTCCACAAGATTGACGAGTCCGACGTAGTTCTGTACTATACAGACATCTTTCAGGTTTATCTCGCCAGCCCAGCACCGACAAACTTCATCTCGAAATGTTGTTCGGATATGTTCTTTTTCTTATTCACATCCCCGTCTCGAAAAGCATATTTGAAAGGCAGCTCTCTGGTTGCAACACAATCTCCCACCTGCAGACTATAGATCGTGTCTCGAACGCAGTGCGCTCCGTCCTATCGTTCTGACTCTTGTTTGCTTCTGTTGGAGCGATATTCTCGGTGGTCGAGTCTGGCCCAACCGATGTGTAGCCTGCGTAATGAGCATCGAGGGATTACTGGCATGATTTGCAGTTGCAGTTACCGGCATGTTTGACATTTGTATTCGCAGTTGTAGTTACTGGCATGTTTGACATCGATAGTAGTGGTGCCATTAGATTTCCTTGGAAGCAGTTTCAACCAAGTGGCTTATCCGCCCGGCTGTGGAGTGATGTAAACAAAACGATTCATGCAGCTGAAGCATGAGATAAAAACGTAAAGCCCCAAACTTATTTCCCCCCTTCGACGTCACGGCTGCAGGCCGTGTATTCAACGAGGCTTTTTACTCCATGGGTGAATACCCAAAGTATTTGCTTGCCGTGTCTGTACCATGCTGCGCTGCTCGTCATCTTCGTTGCGTGACATCTCCCCCACAGCCAAGGTCTCAACGGCCTCCGAGCTGGATTTCCCTCATATGGCTGTGCATCCGCAACCCCCGAAACACTCACGATGACGGAAGTTGAGAGTGCAGGCGGTCCTTACCATGGGGTTGCTGCAACAGTTCCCGGTGTAATTGAGGCAGAGGAGTTCGACGAGGGCGGACAAGGGGTGGGGTACTTCGACACAACCGCTGGAAACAAGGGGAAAGTGAGCGACGAGGGTCCATTTAGCAAACCGATGACGTGAATATGTTGCATATGGTCGAGGTCGGTCCGGTTCCGGTTGCTGTGTAACGCTGCTGTAGGAAATACGAAGACGCTGGAAGGTTCGATATCAATGCCTATACCCGGTATAAACCTAACTACGGATGCCATCGTTATGTTGTACGAACCAGACGTTATTCTTGGAATACATCCCGTTCCGCTGTGGCGCTCACGGCCGGGAACAACGCTCAGCGTTCTATCAGGTATGCCTGCCGGTCGATCTGGGTCGTCGTTGAGTTTGAAGCACAACTTCGATGATACAGATACTTCGTGGCCGCTCATCGCTGTCAGGCTCTGACTTAGAGTGGAGACATCGTTTGGCAATTGGTTTTACCTCCGTGTCGCAGTTGACCATTTTGCGTGCTTGCTGATCATCAATAGTTTTTCCCTGACGATGCGTACGACGGCGTGACAAAATAATCCCCTCAGTATGTATAGAGAGAGAACCATCCCCTGACATGCATGCCTCCTCCAGCGCCCTTCCTCGGACTTCACCAGTGCTCGACCCAAGGCCTCATCCCACACGCTATATCATTGACATACTATGCGCTGAATATGACGCTGTGATTAACGATTCTGATAGATGGTCAGATGACCAGCACCGTCTGTGAAGAGCGAAGTATCTGATGCGAACCTCTCTGAAGCACAGACCCACCGCATGATACACACATTTCCCCAGTAGATGAATTGTGTACTTTATGGATGATGTGAATATCAATCGATATTCATGAAGAAGAACAAAACGTGTTAGAAGCTCCTCAGTCTGAGCAGCCCCAAGCCTCATCCAGTATTTGTGCTCAGGTCGTTCATTTAAACAGGCGCTGGGCGTGCAAACATATCCGACACCGTTTTTTCTTTTTCATGTTGATGCTGACTCTGCACACGTTTCGCACGAACTGCGCGTACGTCATGCACCGTCTGTGAGGCTGCTCACTTTCAATTTCATTCTCGTCCAATAATCAATATTGGGAGTAGCGGGAAAAAGACTAAATCCGCACTTCGGTGAGGTAGGTGACTGTCAAACAAGACGCTGAATATGTCGGCGCACCCAACGATATTGGCAGGTGCCACGATCGCGGTGGTACCCAACTATCTATGAGCATCGCCATTGAGTGGGTCTACACCGCAACTCAACCCGTACGATGATAACGCGACAACCAACTCACAATTACATGGCCGAATATCAGTTTGAACCATGTGTATTCCGCTCACAGGGTCCTGCAAATGTGTCCCCGACTGCTCCGTGACAGGGACTGCGACTAGACACAGTCGCGGGCATAACACAAGAGAGCTTCGGCTACATTGTCGGATGGATTAAAGGGGTAGAATTCCTGAGATACACCATTGACGTTTCAGAAGATGGTACGTGAATGCGAGTTGAGCATTTCCACGGTCTCGTGGTGATATGTCAAATGTTGGCCATGACGCTTGCATGCGAAAATCTACACTAAACCCGATTTTGAGACAATGCGCGACTCCTAAACCCCTCAATTCATCAAAATAACGTATTGTACCACAAATATAATACTACCAGGCATACAGCACGTGGGCAGATTCGCAAAGCTATCGAACCTTTCCTCTGTTGTCAGTGCCGTACATCAGAAATTTTAGACTGAACGTGGCTTCTTTACGGTAGCGGATTGCCCTTGTGCGTGTTGAGACATCGATCTGGTATATGTTCTCCCCGTAATTATACGAAACCGGGCTGCTGTGTAGCGATTGGATCAATCAGCAAGTTAGCGGCCAGATTTGTAAATCCAAGGACGCCACTTTCGCTTCAGGGGTGGATGCTATTCGTGTGTCTCTATTGTTCGTCCGAGCCATCCCTAGATGCCTGAGGAGCACACCGGTTGCGAGAAAGTAACGTACTCGGGCACCAGCCATCTGCAGTGCACCCTCCATTCTACCCGCTTCTACCCACCACGCACGCGAACCTTGTGCGTCATCTCGAGCGACACATTTCCATGAGTGCCGATAGAGTTGTGTTCGCCTGTCTCACGAAACCATGTCTCGCCCTGCCCACCTGCCCTTACTGCTGCGACGGTGGATTTGTTCTACTTCACCTTCAGGATGTTATGCTCGGTAAGGCTAAAAAAGGGTTCCACGTCGTCACCGGCGGCTCGGGGTGCGATGACTACACGACGGATCTCAGCGGCTACGTATCGCTGACCCCGTTTCCCGGATACAAGGACTTCGCCATGTGGGTCCCCCATACCCTATCCGCGCACCAGGATTAGGAAGTGTGTTGACAGCACAAGCTCGTCCAAGGTCGATTATGGTCGAGTCGAGAAAAAAAAATATGTTTCGTATTAGTTCGGTCGTGCAAAAGGTTTCACGTTGTCAGTACTATAGAGCCCGCGTAAGCCTTAGTTGTACGAACACAGCACGTCCACGCTATCGTCACAGGTTTGCTTCACGCTCGAGACCACCACGCACTTATTTCGGTATTAGTTGTGTTTCGTGTATGTTTACGCAGCGAACCTGTCCTCATCTCGACGATATCTCGGGCGTTAGGCTTGAAGCACTTTTCTCCCACTCGCAGAGAAACACTACTGTACTTCTCCAATAGACTTCCCTAGAAAACACAACGAAACAAACCGTCGGCTCCGGTAGGTTAAGCCCATTGAAGCACGTGGGTTGACGGTTTTGGTGTTTGTTTGGTGCTCGGTGGTCGATACCGATCAACCGTATCGTCAGCTAGTTTTCTCCACACGAGGGTTTACCTCTTGAGCGATACAGCCAAAAACAACGTACTCAAAAGAGATGAACCATACATAAAGATACTGCGCGTACCAGCCCGACACCAACCATTCTCCCCTCCCCGTCCACCATATGTTTCATGTTGGCTCTGTGATTTACTACCCCGTCTCAGACACGGTATCGGTGGCCTTCCCAAAGGCTCTGCCGACAAATGGCTGTGCTTCATCAAGTCGGGTTACAACATCGACTATTTCGGCATGCTGGACAATAATGCAGAGACGTGTCAAGATAAGTAAACGTATCGTCAGACGGTGTCAAGTCGGCCAACTGCAGGTAGCTCGGCTACCCGGGGAACAAGCGAGCAACTATCGTGCGGGTACGGTTCTTCCACAGAAAACGACAACTAACAAGATTTAGTCAGGGGCTCCTAAATGCGTTTGTTTCGGCCCGCACCTGGACGCGTTTCAAAGTGCGTATCTGGGAGGACATGGTTTCTTCCACAAAGGAATCATGTCCTTTGATACATATGAACTATGCGTCGGTACATGCTTCCGTTGAAATCGTGCCCGGAGTCGCACTTACGACGTATAAGGTACCGGTAGGTATTAAGTGGCCGGTCATAGGAAAACCCTTAACGACATAAGCAGGAGCGCATTAGAACCGTAAGTTGGGAGGGAGGTGTGGACACCATATTGACAAAAAAAAGTACTTGAAACTGTGCGGGACGACGTGTCTGCTACGTGCCTGATACGAGTTGCGATACAAAACATGCCCCCTAGACTCTTGACGGCATGAGCAGAAGCAGATGTACAACAATCGCAAGCTGAGAGGGAGGCCAAAAAATGAAGTAGTTCAAGAAAGCACCCGGAACGAGGTTGGCTTGTTCCTGCGAGCATCTGCGTCCGGTTAGGCGAAGACGCTCCCATCAGCCTCCACTTCCACATACATATGATTGAGAGTGCGTGGATGGGAGGAGCTGCAGACTTCCAAATGCGACACTTGATATTTGATACACGTAATTGTTGTACGTTGGTACTTGTGAGCGCTGAAATCGTGCGGGGAGTCGCATTTGTCACGTATCTGGCAAGCGTCACGTGGCAAATCGTGACCATTTCACCGTTGACAACCCGAGCAGGACCGTGGACATTAGTCAACCGAGATGGAGGTCTGAACATTGAGTTGTTTCGGGAAGTACTGGGTGCGGGGTGAGCTTTTTTCGCGCGAGAATTTCCACCCGGCTGGGACGAGACGTTCCCATCAGCTTTCACTTGAATAAACATGGTGGGTATGCCCGGGGGGGAAGTCCGCGCTTCCGAATGGGGCATTGAGCTTTGATATACGTATTGTTGAGGCGTTGGTATAAGTGTCCCGCTTAACGCATGCGGGGAGCTGGACTTGCCACCTACCTAGCAAGTAGTCGTCTCGCAATCAAAGCCAAATAGACCCTCAATAGCAGGAGTATATACAGGTGTATAATGTGTTTGAGACGCACATATGTGCTTGTCATTGACATCAGCAATAACGTTGGCCCATGTTCTGGCATTTGCTGCTAAACCAGTCGAAGGTATCTCTGGAATACGTGCACGTTAGGTTGTAGAGAGGCGTGTAGCACTTAAACGCTGAGATCCTGTCTTATTGTCTTGTATTCAATAGGGCATGGTTTCCTTCGCATATCGTCCCTAATTCCGCGAAGAAAATATGTCTCCAATAACCTATGCCCTCATATCGGAAAAATGTTTGTTAGGGAGTGTATGGTGTACCAAAGGATAACGTCCTATTTTCCAGGCGAACTGGTCCTCTTCGATATACCTGAGGCGTGCAGACGCCCCCAATACGTTTGACACGCGTTTCACAGGGAAAAACGTGTAGGAAGCTGACGGCATGTTGCACTTGCAAACTACAGACTAGAAACCAAGCCTGCGGTGGAAGTCGCGTCCGGTGTGTAATATTCAGCGAATTCGGGCTTGCACCCCTGTCGACCATCAAGGGGGTATTGTTCGTTCTACGGTCCTGTATGCAAGCGGCTCACTCCACCAATCGCTACGCACACGATCTAAAATGCTTTTTTGTGACTACGATGCCCATGCACGACAGAAAGGACGTTTGGCAGTGTGTGGGCTCGCCGACAATCGCAGCGCTTGGGCCCTTCTGCACTGCTCAAAGTTCACATGGTGTTTTCACGAGGAGTCATTAATTCGTACCTCCGCCTTTCGTGGGTGGTCAGGCGTGTACTTGATAAATGTATTCCAAAAGGATTTTCTGCCCGTCGTTAATGCTTGAAAAGCGTTCTGCAAGATGGCGTCAAAACGTCTTCATGCCCCGCCTCTTTTTGTGCACGTCGTTCAACACGATCTCAAAGCTAATGCACCTCCTGAGACGATTTTCTAGCCGACCCTTTCCTAACTCAACAAGGGACACATGACATGCACCTGGTGACGTTATCACGGCCCCGCATCGTTCGGCCTTCGAACTCTTCCCGCTGTCGAGGAAACCGGGTTTATATCACGGCCGAGGGGTGGTGTGTTGATCTTTCATGCCAGAAACATATGTGATGCCCTCGCATATCGTCGTGTGCTACCACTAGTGTACGTTCTGCTTCGCCTCGCCGTGCTGTTACCTGTTGTTCCTCGGTTGGTTACGCTCGAAATATTAGCTGAAGTGCACATTAGGAATCAAAGGGAGGCGCAATCAATTTACTGGGCAGTCGGAGTGCCTCAGTAACTGTATGTGTGTCATGGCCCAATGCGGGTTCCAGTCGCTGTGTTAGTGATCGACGTCACACGAAAAATATACTTACGATGTATTCTTTTATAGGTGCGGCATCCACTATTAGTAGCCAAGGCGGTGGATCCATATATCGGCACAAAAGTCTTGGCTGGGTGCGTATAGTATTACATCCTCAACTTATCCGTGATGAGCGGAACTCAACCCAGAGCATACTCTTGATGCATGCAACCTCATTCTTTCTGGGCGCCGTAAACCGTTGAGGCACCCGTCCCCATGTTCACTATCAGACGGCAGCTACTCAGATCACTCACGCTCAACTTCGCGGTGCTTATGCACGACACGGTCGTCGGGGACACAATGTAGAACTCAAATGCATTGCTGCTTTTTCCGCGTACAGAAACCATCACAAGTCGCGGGAACGATCACCGCGTGTGCACGACTGGTTGTGGTTGTAGGCCTGTTTTGAGTATATAGCACGTAGCACTTCAGGTTAGTTGGGGATTGAGGGATTATCTGCAATGTCCTCATGCTCGGGCTATCGAGATCACCCCTCACGCTGATTCGCCCGACGTTAGGTTGATACCTGGAGGAGAGATCTGTCTTATTGACATACACCTACGTATCCACAGGCAGCCACACCCGAAATTATATACTCGCCATGTCTGCCATAGACACTACTGTAGTCGCATATTTAACCTGGTACCTCAGTGACTACCTAAACAAATTTGGCATCGCGATGATGTGAAATGGACAACATCATTATTGACGCCCGCTACTGTGAAGAGATTAACATAAATTTCGGAGGTTCCACACTTGTGGAACACTACCATACACTGCATTCCACAAACTATCGTGAGGGCATAATATCACGTGTAACCCCATCGTCCTACTCAAGATACTACACGACCTATAGTCCGTGAAATCAAGTGGGATCTCCGAGCCATTGGTTCCTTCTTCGGCTGTGGTGCCTCGTCAGGCAGAATGTCTAGGCCGAATACGAACCAGATGTCGCCTGTGTGCCTCCGGCTTTATTGCCGTACCGTGAAACAAGGAGAATCCACACAATAAGTGGTGTAAACGGGTACAGGATATTGATATCAACGACATATCCAACGCCCTTGGCCTTGTTGAAATAGTTCGGCTGTACTTTCACACCCGGTACATGCGGCACGTTCCGTGTACTGAAGCCAAGGGCCATCAATGTGGTGGTTTCAAGGCGCAATGCGGCATTGTCTTTCACTTCGCAAGGATGCGTGAACTAGCCACAAAGTACAAAGCAGCTTGTTCAGAGTATTGTTGCAAACCACAACCTTGTAATGATCTCTTTCACGTGCTGGATATCACACAAGCGTCTACAATACACATACGGCCGTGTATTTCAGAGCAGTTCGGCAATTTCACGGGGCGTGGGTTGAATCGTCTACACCCATTTGTTCGTCGCAAGCGTGTAGGTATACCGTGATATGTTCAAGACGCTCAAATTCTTGGCAGCTTCCCACATGACACAACCGATGCGTAAGCCTCGTGCTCTGTCCAAGGAAGTTCAGGTGCGGAGTCATTACGGGTGTTGCGTTTGTTATCGCAACCCCGCTAAGAAATAAGAACGGAGCTTGGGTATCACTAACAGCTTTCGGTTTTGATTCCAGCTTCGTCGCCGGCAACCATCAAAACCGCGATTCGACCATGTCTGCCTGCCGACAGGCGGCGATTGCAGCCTGGCACTATTCTCACACACCTCATCAATGTCGGTGGTCGACTTGAAGTTTGTTGCTCGTGGTGTGGTACGTGGACAAGCTACCCGGGACTTCATTGAGGCCGGTTTCAACTGGCTTGATTCTTGCGGTTCTCCATTCATCCCTTTTTTGTTCTGCCGAGCACCGGGATCACGCCACGCACCTCAAGAGTATTGCCATTCAGGGAGAACCTCGCGTACCTCACACGGGCTACAATAGAAGTTACGACACTGGGTGTCACCCTAACTCGCAGATTTTCGCGATAGCGAACAATCAAAACATAGTTTTGTGATGATTCCTGGAACTGACAATTATATACTACAACGGGAATGGTGCGAGCCCCAGCCACCAAGCAGGAAGCTCTCGTTCGGGATATACGTCTGCGCTCAACACTAGGCGCGACTGCAAATATTTGGAATCAAAACACATCGCAGATCTGAACAGCGTGTAGATTGAGTGACGCGGTCTGAATATATAGATGTTCCCTGTTGTTCACACAGTCGACCTGGAGTTTCGACATGCTTATTCTAGCCAATGTATACCGATACTCGGAAACAATTGTGCCAATTTCGGGTTCATCCGCCTGAATCCTATTTTGTCTGTCGTGGTTTTCCGCTCCACTGCCGATCACTGACAGTAGAAATTGAACAGAATGCGGGCTCCTTCCCACCCGTACTCCGTTGTCTTCTGGGCTTCTTGTAGAGCCCCCGACTGGTGTTGAGTGGCCCCGCCCAAGCTTCTTAAATACTGCATTTCAAGCCACACTTCAGTGCGCATGTGGAGATTTTGTTGTGACGCCCGATGACAGCGCTAAATGGATAGAGTTCGTTTGAACGTTCTAGTGCTGCCACGTTGGGGTCGCCGTCTGAAATTCGGGCAAACCAATGTGGTACTTGTCTTTCCAAACGTTTCCCAACCTTCGATTACTATTATCTGGTGTACTGTTGCTTCCAGGCGTTGGCTTGCTGGGTGACGATCCCACCCGCAAGGAGAGAACACCGTTCTTGATAAAAACAATGCCACCCGCAGGGTTACCTGCCCTGGTATAACTCCTCATTACTGCGCACCGACTATTCTCCTGCGAGCACTCCCGGAAACACGTTTCTCAGGGCTAGGTTCCAAAAGATACTCCGGACGGCGAGCGAGGATGTACTCGGTGATGCCACAAAACGCGTCGATGACCAATATCTGTGTTTTAACACGGCGACCACTTCGACCGATTTCCACGCTATGATATATATATCAACATAGTTTTCATGTTCATAGACAACTTCGCCGGCGACGATAAGCTCAGCAGCGGTTGTCCCATCGTGCAGGCCAAAATATGCCCTCCCTTCGTAGATAACAGGGAATGTAGAGAGCAGGGCCATGCTTCCCTCAATGATGATATGTTCAGCGCACGAAGTCGCGATTAGCGCGCGAACTTGCGCAACCTGAAGGATCAGTGTGCGCGTATGTGCCAGTACAAGGAGCCACCCGTCTTACTCAATCTCGACGTATGTTATTTTCGTCGCGAATCACAGGAGCCTCTCGTGTACCAGGGTTCTGAGTCAGCTCGCTCGAGGTAAGCAGCATTCTTGGGGAGACGGATACTTGACTCGTCCCCACTGGATCGCCTTTATCGACAGATAAAGTTGGCAATGTGGATCATACCCGCAGTAGAACCTAGCGGCAGTCTATATGTCGAAGCCTTGCGCCCAGATTGGCATACCGTGTGCCATTATACGAATCGGGAGTAACACCCACAAGTTTTTAAGTTGAGCTTAAGAGGGTACATATCACATAAGAGCGCCCTGCAGCCTGCAAAACAACGAAGCTATTATGTGCGATCAGATACGCAGTACCCTCAACATGAACTGCGCAGCTTCGAGCTATCCCCCACAGCACGACGCAAGCAGCACGCCGGCAAGCTCCAGGGTTGTCGCCGCATGATACATTGGTATATGTGTTCGCTCGCCGACGTCGAGAGATGCCTGCCGTAAATATTGTAGCGTCGTCTATACCCGTGGTGATGTAAACTCTAGATAGTGTCCAAACCTCGCTAGGTTGAGCCGTATCACCAGCATACCGACAAGCACCATGGATGAAAGACATGACCGTTTCAGTAAAGCACCTGCACCTCAGCATTCGCGAACGCCAACTCTACCGGGACTCTTTCCAGGGCAGAGTTATCGTGCACAATACTCGTCCAGTACGTATCGTTCTGTGGTCCTACCATCGTGGCGAATCACCGACCTACGTGTTCCGATGACGAAGTTGTAAGAAGGTAGCTATCAT
>JBBMHQ010073009.1:0-12686 GCA_037834295.1 Postelsia palmaeformis
CTCAATATTCAATATATCTATATTTCCCTGCATTCTGACACGACCCTCCAATCTCGCCTTCAACAACCCTCTCGTTCTCGCCGTATCGTGCATCGCTTGGGTTTTTCGCAGGAAAGTGCCGCCATCGACGCTGGAATTACGTCCACCACGATCCGGGAAGCCCTCGGCGGTGACGGCGATAATGGCCCCCACGGCATGGTCCAGCTTGCCGATGCCAGTGGGGGCGACTGCAAGGATGACCTCGAGGACCTCGTCTACTTCGCTCAGACGTTTTCGATGGTGGAAGCGCTGGAGATGAACACTGACGGGTCCGTGAAGGCGGTCCAGCTCCTCCCCGCGGGCGAGCATGCTCCCATCCCTTCGCGTACCTGTGCAGCATCTTAGTCCGCTGGGCTCTGATTTTTGAAATGTCTATTTTGATTCTTTTTCAGGATGTTAGACCGGTAATGTTTTTGAGTTGGCACTACTGTATCGTCATTGTTATCAATAAGCATACCAGGGGTCGCTTTCTGTGTGGATACCATCATTTTGGTCACCTTGGCATTCCAAGCGTGCGCGCTGAGTCTACGCTGTCGTCTCCTTTCCAGACTATCGTCATTGGGGTTTTGAGGAGCATATCTGCAAGTCCCAGCCCGAGTTGCTGTCATAAAAGGGGGGTTGCCGCACAGTTTGAATGCAAAGTTGAAGGAGGGTAAATTAACAACGTGTACCAGGTAGCTCAGCCTCGGCAGAAAAACACAGTAAGATGCCAACACAGTCCATGCGCGCCTTCTGTAGTAGCCCCGTGAGAGTAAGGGTTGACATGTTCTCCTTGTTTTGCAAGTAGATGCACACTTGAGATTCATGATACCATATATATATATATTAGCCCTGAGTGAATGAGATCCGTATACCTCCCTCGGATATATCGTAAGATGGCGCATGAGTCAACACATCATGGGTTGGCCTCCGCCACGAGCTTTCTGTTACGCAACGCCATTTCAAACTATCACAACATAATGTTATAGGGGACTTTGACGCTGTGTTTCTCAAGAGCGGCGTCTGCCACATTGATCGGGCGAAACAGTGTTTCGCCACTTTGATATGGCAAACTAGGCTTACGCCACGTTGATCTGAAGCAGTTCTGCGTTTTTTTCGTGCAATTCTGCGTTTTTCTTTTGTACGGAAAAGAAGTATCATAGCATGTCATTCCTGGTGGGGTTTGGTTTTGAGGGTTGGGTTGAACATATGGCAGGGGACGAGTAGTTTTGTCCGTAGACGGAGTAACTGCTTCCGCAAACAGAGTAACGGACAAAGCAGGGTTTATTGGTAAGACAGAATATGGCATCTCTGTATTCGGAACTGGGATAAATCAAGTTCGGTTCGAAAGGAAAGGCCACGCACGCAGTCTTTTCAAGCAAGACATCGAGCGTAGGTCGGCATCCCCACGCCGGGCACGCGCGAGCACGAGGTCCTGTGACGAGCACGGGTAGACGTGAGGTAGTCGCTGGTTTGTCGAATCACGCCAGGAATTTTGAGCCTTGTTTTCTGCCGCCCCGACCTTCCTATTCTTTCTTTCAAAGGGCGGGGGGGGCACGAGTAGCGGGGGTTACGGAGGGGAATTATTTTCTTTTCTTTTTTTTCCGTTATGGTACCGAAGCATTCGGAGGCTTGGTCATCCGAGACAACTTCTGTAGGCAGTACTAGTTAGGAACCTGGCCGGTATCATAGTAGGGAGAGAGACGTAAAAAAAGATAGTCGAGATACTTGGAGTATTGCAGGAAGCCGTGACACAGGTATCTGGCCGAGGGGAGGAGCCTCTCTCTCTCCCACGACTCAGGAAACGATAAGGATAACAATACGATTCGAAATGTGTGCAATAAACGCTTGAATGTGCCAACACTCCCTTAACGGGGTACTACGGCCGTCTCTCAATGCACGAAAAGACAAAAACAGCGAGCTGCTCGCAACGCACCATCAGCCGAAATCGTCTTATCTGAAGTAAGCTTGAATTCAAAAATCAGGCCTCCGGGATCTTTGAAGAAAGCATTATAAAAATATTTCAAAATCGATTTTTTTTTGTGGTATCTCGCGTTCAATATTTCGGCTGATTGCATCTGGTGTACTGGATTACACCCTATGACACCTTTATATACAAGACAGAAAAGAATGTGCCCAATGCGTGGGGAAAAAATATACGGGTGGTAAATTCGTAAGTTCCCTTTACCACGAACACCACCATAAAGGATAAGGGAACATGGTTTTTTGTTTCACCATTTCCTGAAGTTCTGCGTTTGATCCGAAGCAGCTCTGATTAGCATTTCATCGTGGTGCTTGTTGATCCAAGGTAGGGTGTATACATGGGAGGTGAACGCTCGAATATTCCAACCCTTCCTTCCCGGGCAAGCTGTGGCACGTCTCTTGATTCACAAAATAAATGACAAGAACAGCGAGCTGCTCGCGACGCATCCGTCGAACTTGCCTCATCCAGAATAAATAAGCTTGGGTTTAAAGACCAGGTCTCCGGGATCGTTGAATAAAATATATAATTGAAATCGATTATATCAATTTATCATATGTCGCGTCCAATATTTGTTTGATTATCATGCATCTGGTGTGCTAGATCACACCCTGTTACACCTTTCTATACAAACTGTACCCAATACGTGGGAAAAAACCCACAAGTTGGAAACATTTCTGACATCTGTCTCGGATTCAGCTCATTTGTTTGTATATCTGATCAGAATCACTCAATGGGCACCCACCGACAAACTGTTGCAAAACAGCGACGCGCAGCGCTGCACGCATCAGGTCAAAGCCCTCGCAGAGGCAATCGTCATGGTACAAACCACACCTCTTCGATGCCCTGTGGGTGGAGTTATCAGAGTTGGCTTTCAGCATCTCCCCGATATCGTAGTTAACTTTTAGCATTCTCAATCGGGCAAATGGGTCCAGCAGCTCGCTCGAGGGCAGCGGAGAAACTCTTCGTCAAGTCTATTTTCAAGTGGAATGGAGTATAATTCAAACTTGCACTAATCAGGACTTGTCCTTCAAGCGATAAGAGACAAGAGGCAAGGCAACAAAAGTTGAAAAACAAATGGTTACCTAGGGACGATTTGTTTCGAAACAACCACGCCCATGCAGCACGTATCAGGTCGAAGCCCTCGCGGAGGAGATCGTCATGGTACGAACTACACCTCTTCGCGTACCCTGTATGTGGAGTTATCAGAGTCGACTTTCAGCATCCCATTCGGGGATGGGTCGAGCAGCATCCAACCACTAGCGGTACTGCTAAAGAACGGCCAGTTCTCGTACGAATGACACCCGTCGTGGACAGAAGAACTCACACAGCAAATGACGAATCAAGCAACGCCTCGAGGGCATCGCCTTAGCATGTTCGTAAACTACAGGAGCCAGGGGGGATGCCGGCGTGCTTCCTTCGCAGTGCTGGTCCAGAGCTTTGCCGTAGACGACAGGCCTACTGCTGCTGTACTGCTGCTCGTCCGAGGCCAGCGGAAAACATGCTTGTCAGCTCTTTTTAAAAGTTAACTAGAACAAAAAACTCTGAAAACTACTAGCTGTGCTACGTACGAGCCATCAGCGCCACGGCAGACAGCAGTAGCAAAGGCTTTCCTTCGTTCTCCCCTGCCTTCCGCTTCGTTCCGTCCCTTCCACCCTTCCTTCCTCTCTCCCTTCCTCTCTTGCTCCCTTCCTTCGCCATTCCGTTACTCGCTGTCTCCCCTCCTCCCCAGCCCTCTTTCCTCCTTCCTTGCTGTCTTGCTCTCCCTGGGACCTGGTGCCTGGTACGGACAGGTACTCCGCTCGCCGAGATTTTACTCTAATAAAAACGCTAACCTATTCAGAGCCGCAGTCCCGTTTAAAGATAAGTTACTTAAAATGTGCGAGGTTTGTCCATAAAACGGGACTGCTGTGCTACGATAAATAGTAATTTTCACTCGCCGATAGTTTTCTCCCTCAAAAAGTTAATTGCGTTCAGACCGCATTGTGCCGGTCTTCATTATTTGTCTTATTACGATGACCATTCATGATGCGCATATGAATATAACGTAAAAATTGGCACATAAGAGAGAAACGCTTGGTGCGTGGGTTTCCTTTCGTTTCCGAGGTTTTCTTCTTTCGAGAAAGTTGTGAGGGATCAATGTTGAAGATTATGCTGCACATTGTCGGATGGCAAGATTAACAATAATAATATAACTTACCAGGTAAAACCCTTTCGAAACACGTGCCGGTATCTACGTACATTTGTTCGGTTTTCAAACATACGCTTCAAGTACTTACAATTTCAGTACATGCAAGAGTGTCTTCGACGTGTATGCATCACACGATGTCTAAAACTCAGGATAAATCTGAAACTCAGGATAGATCGTACCTGGTTTATTCCACTCGAAGACAGAATGATAAAGTACGCACCTAAAAACAGTAGGAAGGATTTATTCACTGGGAAGTAGACTCAGTAAGTATTTAATAACTGGGAATTCTATCATCAATACCAGGTAGGTGGTATGTTACAGCTTACCTCCTTCTGAGAGCCTGCCTTCTGCTCAGTCTCAAGAGGGAGTAAGCTGTAATATGATGAACCTCGTGGATGTCAGAGAGAGGGGGAGATTGGATCACAAGGGCAGGATCTCTGGCAGGGACACGAAAGATCGGTACCCAAGTATCTGGGCCCGAGTTTGTTTTATTCCGGGAAGGAATTGTGATAGGTGGTAGACGAGTATCTACAGGAGACGAAGGTAAGCGTCTCGCATGGAGAGATGAAGGTGAGTGCGGAGAAATTCAGGTAAGCGCATCTCCTTTGGGGGGGCATTAAGAGGTTCGAGGGGTTGCAAGGGCTGGGGTAAGTAGAGGCCCAGGGCCAGCAGTGAAGGATAAGCGGGCTCTGCGATGGAGTAAAAATATTTTTGTAGCACTGCTGCTGCTGTTCGCAGTGCGAACCATGCATGACCGGGCTTCGCACCCAGCTGCACGGATACGAACAAGATTGTCGACTACACTGAGTCTCGAGCCAGGACATGATCTAAACACGGAGCATACCTTATCAGGAAACAGTCACGGCCGGTAGCCACAAACTCGGCATCCCAGTAGCGCGATAGAGAAGAACAAAAAAAACGGATCTCGGACTCACAGTCGAAATTACTGGTATTTTTGTTTCTGCACGGTATTCCTCGAGCGCAAAAAAATAGGGGAGTAGGCTGTGTCGCCCTGATTGACATAAAATTCAAGTCACACACGCCAACGCTAGAAAAGTAGCGCATGCCGTAATATGGTGGACTACCGATCTTCGATCAGGGACTTGGACCCAAGGAGGTACCTGTACCAGCTACGACATGGCACATACCAGTGACGAGCCCCTCTTGCAGCGCAACGGGCTCCGGAGGTCGCCCAGCAGGGCGACAGGGGATTCTGCGGTGTACGTCTACTGACCTGACCAGTGACATATGGAATGTGCATCGTGTAAGACAGTGATAAGGCCGTAGGATGGCTCACTGCCATATCGATGTAGGTTTACAATGGAGTGTGTCCGGCGGGGGAAGCCATTGTCTGGGTCATGGAAACCCCGTTTCGGCTGTAATGGCCGATACGGCTGCTCTTTGGCGCAACCTTGGGCTAGTTAAATACGATCAAATGACTAAAGAAACAAGTCAAACCACACACCGTTCACACATCGTGCATGAGTACTACCCACCACTTGTCTGTCTGTTAATCACACGTCGCCTTCGTGGAGCAATAGCAACACTCGTCTCAGTGGCGTCTGGCCACGCCGTGGCCAGAGTGAACTCAGGAGCTAAGTGAGGAGGATATCCCCATCAGAACCCTCTCAACGAACGACAACAGCTGGGTATCGAGGAAAGACCAAGAGGATAGCGGCCCTCAGGAGGAGGGAGCTGTAGCATGATGAACCGAGGGAAATGACAGAGGGGGGGGAGGTCGATGCGCAAGGGCATGAGCTCTGGCGAGGATACGGAAGATCGGTACATAAGTATCTAGGCCAATTTTTTGTTTCTTCCTTGATGAATCTGATGTGTGGCTAACTTGATCGATGACACAGAGATGAAGATGAGCATCTCGCGGTGCGAGATGAGGGTGAACTTCTCGCGTAGAGACTTTTAATCGGTTCTGCCGCTGCATGTGGAAAGTGGAGGGGAGCATTGTGCAGGCTTAGTAGGGCGGAAAAGCGGAGGTAAGCGCATCTGCTTTGGGGGAGCATTTTGAGGCCCAGGGCCAGCAGTGAAGGATAAGTAGACACCTGCAACAGAGTACACATACTTTTATAGCACTACTGCTGTTTACCGTGCGGAACAAACATGACCGACCTTCGCACCCAGCTGCACGGATACATACGAGTAAGGTAGTCGGCTACACTTGAGCCAGTACGTAGTTACAGGAAATATCAGACATGATTGCAGTGCGTAGGGCGGGCGGGCGCGTCATTTTAACACGGAGCATAGCTTATCAGGAAGCAGTCACGGCCGGTAACCACGAACTCCCAGTAGCGCGGTAGAGCGAAACCAGAAAATCGAATATCGGATCCACAGTCGGTCAAAAATACTGATATTTTGGTTTCTGGACAGTAATCTTCGAGCGCAAAACAAAAGGGGGGATAGGCTGTGTCGCCCTGATTGACTTCAAATTCGAGTCACACACGCCAACGCTAGAAACTAGCGCATGCCGTCAGATGGTGGACTTAGCGATGTACGACAAGGGACATAGCCCCAACCAGATACCCGGAGCAACCATGATATGGCACGTACCAGTGTCGAGATGCCCGGGGTGTTCGGAAAAGCATGGAATCTGAGCAGTGAATAACGCATTACCGTGCACGACTATTATAATGAGGAGCTTTTGATGCGAGAAGGGCGCCAGCCCGACGAGCATCAAAATATGTTCTTTCTAATGGGTCGTGTGTATGACCGTCTTGGTATACCCGTAAACAGCCAAAAACCTGTTCTGAAAGCTGCCAGAGCGTGGCTATATTGAACAAATTCTTCATATTGACGTATGTCCTTCCCTCGTTCTTCGTTCTTACGTCCTTCTGTTCGCTTTTCTTTTTTCGGGTTGCGACCCGTACACTGAACCGATTCAGACACGCTCGGGATTGATAGACGCCCGCTATTTTTGCGCACTGTCCTGTGCTGCTCGTGTCGAAAGCCGTGCCGAGATCTGAGAGCTAAACGGTAGTGACTGTTAAAATAGGTTATAAAAAAATGGTCACAGAAAAATGAAAACTATACGCGAGTCACTGGGAGAGGTGACTCAACTCTCGGCTCTCTCTCGAGCACGGAGCACGAAGTCACAACCACGAAGTCACACACACGCAGACCACCACCACAAGTAGCTTTATCGAAGATGCCCAGTCTGGCAATAAGAGTCCTATCATTTGGTCGTGTTGGTACTGGTGGTGGTGCTCGTCGTAGCTGAGGCTCGTGTGGTGGTGGTGTCGGAGGCCTGCGGTGTGTGATGTGTGTGTGACTTGGCTAAGCGTTTGCTGTGACAGCATACTCGTATATTTTATTGCTGTTTATGAGGCGAGGTGCTTGCTCGATCATCGAGCGAGAAGAGCAAAAGTATCATCATACCCACAGGATCCCACAACACCTCCACCACCACAAACAACACCGCCACCAGCCGAGCAACGGGAGCACCAAAAGCTTGCTGCTCGTGGCGGCTGGTGTGTGTGATGGTGTAGTGGTCTCCGTGTGTTATGTTGGCTGTGAGCTTCGTGTTACTCGGTGATCGCGAGCGAGGATTATGTGGCTTTTGCCTTGTGCGCTCCTTTCTCGAGAGAAACGAGCACCAGTATCATGTACATATTATATACTGGTATAAATACTGCCGTGCAAAATTTACCAGTTTTCAATCACACCCACCAACCAAAATACTTGCCCATGAGCCACAAAAGGTTTATGTGCTGACAAAATTAGCTCAGAATACGAATCGACCTAATCAATGACAACAAATTGAAGGTACACAGCAAGAGGAGCAGAACCGCCAGCGCATTAGCTCAATGCAGTTAGGACTTCGACCACTTGGAGGCGTCTGTCACGCTCCTCATCACCACCGTTATTGTAATGAGGAGCTGTTGATGCGAGGAAGGCGCCAGCCCGACGAGCATCAATAGATGCTCTTCCTAATGTGTCGTGTTTGCCCGTCTGGGTATACCCGCAATCGTTCAAAAAACTGCTCTGAAAGCTGCCAGAGCGTGGCTTCATTTGACAAATCCTTAATATTGAGGTTTGTTTGTCCCTCTGTTCGCTTTTCTTTCTTCGGGGTGCGACGCGTACACTGAACCGATTCAGACACGCCCGGGACTGATAGACGCCCGCTATTTTCGCGCACCGTCCTGTGCTGCTCGTATCGAAAGCCGTGCCGAGATCGGAGAGCTGGGCAGTAGTGGCTGTCATAATAGGTTGTCAAATAATTGTCACTTAAAAAAAGGAAACTTCACGCAAGTCACTGGGACAGGTAGTCACGCTCTCTCACGCAGCAAGTAACAACCACCAAGTAAGTCACACACCCTCGCAGATTGGTAGCTGCACCAAGAGCAAACGCCACGACCACCGCCACCACCACCACCACCACTACTATCGAAGACGCCCAGTTTGGCAATAATCCTATCCTAGTGGTGTTGGTATTGGTGGTGGTTGAGGCGGGTGGCAGGTGATGACGGCGGGGATGGTGGTCTTTCTCGCCTCGCGTTGTCTTTCGAGAACTTAGAAGAAGCCAGAGAAGCACAAACCAACATCACACCACCACCACCACCACCTCCACTATTAATAGTAGATATATCGAAGATGCCCAGTCTGGGAATAGTCCTATCCTGGGTGTTGTTGGTAGCAGTGAGCTTAGTACCTCGTACGTACCAGGTACCTGGTACCTGGTATATACAGCAGCAGTGCTTGTTACCTCGTAAACGTATTATTACGGGGGACCGTATTAAATAGGACCTACCTGCGACACACACAAAAATCTATATATGTACCTATTTTTAGTGACACTTTTGGTCCTATTTACTATGGTCCCCAGAAATAACAATAGGTCGAGAACATTGTGTGTACGAGTACCAATATATATATATATACCAGGTATATATATATGGTGGCAAATTTGAGAGGTGCCCAGTCCAAATAATCCTTGAATAATGTCTGCACGGCGAGTAGTGATACTGGAACAATGCCTTCAGAGAAGAACAGTACGAGTATTTGTCCGGAGTCCGGAGAGGATAAGTACTACTTGTAGAAGGACGAGCTTCATGTACGTACGATATGGATGTCATGTGAAAGAGAGGATTGTTGGGAGAGGATTTATGTTCGAGTTTTCGTTTCGACTGAGCTTCTCCCGAACCAGAGGAAATGAATTCCCCGGACCGTCCTACCGTCCTACTACAGTACTACTTCTGCCCTTCTCCGTGCGGCTTCTTTGTCTGGTCCCTGGTATATACAGCAGTAGCGCTTGGTACCTCGTGAACGTACTACTAATAGCTCGATTTTTTTGTGTACCCATACATATGGTGGCAAATTTAGGGGGTGCCCAGTCCAAACAATCCTGGAGTAATGTCTGCACAGCGAGAGTAGTAATAATAAGGGAAAAATGCCTTCAGAGATGAACAGTATTAGTCCGGAGTCCGAAGAGGATACGTACTACCAGGGTACTGTAGAAGGACGAGCTTGATGTACGTATGAATGACATGTGAAAGAAAGGATTTATTTGTTGGGGGAGGATTGATGCAAGAGCCCATTCCAAATAAATGTTTGACAAAAACTAACCGCCAACACAGTAGCTTAATGCAGTTAGGAGTTTGACCACTTGAAGGCGTCTGTCACGCTCCTCATTCGCACCGTTCTTGTAATAAGCAGCATCAACAGATGCTCTTCCTAATGGGTCGTGTGTATGCCCGCCTGGGTATACCCGTAAACGGCCGAAAAACTGTTCTAAAAGCTGCCAGAGCGTGGCTTTGTTGAACAAAACCTCTATTTCGAGGTTTGTAGGTTTGTTCGTCCCTCTGTTCGCTTTCCTTTCTTCGGGGTGCGACGCGTACACCGAACCGTCTCACACACACTCGGAACTGATAGACGCCCGCTACTTTTGCGCACCGTCCTATGCTGCTCTTGTCGAAGGTCGCGCCGAGATCGGAGAGCTAGGCGGTAGTGACTGTCATATTAGGTTGCCGAATAATTGTCACAGAAAAATGAAAAACTTTACGCAAGTCACTGGGACAGGTGACTAAACTCTCCTCGCTCTCTCGGGCACGGAGCACAAAGTCACAACCACGAAGTCACACACACGCAGACCACCACCACCACCACCCCCACCACCACTAGTAGCTATATCGAAGATGCCCAGTCTGTCACTAATAGTCCTATCCTCTGGTGGTGTTGGTACTGGTGGTGGTGCTCGTGGTGGCTGGGGTTCGTGTGGTGGTGGTGTCGTGGGCCTGTGGTGTGTGATGTGTGTGTGACTTGGCTGAGCGTTCGCCGTGATAGCATACTCGTATATTTATTGTTTTTTTCGAGTCACTGTGTTTGCTCGATCATCAAACGAGATCAGCAAAAGCATCATCATACCCACAGGACTCCACAACACCTCCTCCGCCACAAACACCACCGCCACCAGCCGAGCAACGGGAGCACTAGAAGCTTGCTGCTCGTGGCGGCTGGTTTTTGTGATGGTGTAGTGGTCTCTGTGTGTTATGTTGGCTGTGAGCTTCGTGTTACCCGGTGCTTGCGAGCGATGGCTATGTGGCTTTTGCCTCGTGCACTCCTCTTTCGAAAAGAACGAGCACCAGTATCATATACTGGTACATATATTAAATAATATATAAATACTGCTGCTGTGGAAATTATACCAGTTTTTAATCACACCCACCAGTCAAAATACTTGCCCATGACCCAAAAAAGCTTTATGTGCTGACACAAATCGCTTAGAATAGAAATCGATCTAATCAATGACAATAACTTGCAGGAACACAGCCAACGAAAAAAAAACGCTAATGCAGTAGCCTAATGCATTTATAAGTTTGACCACTTTAAGGCGTCTGTCACGCTCCTCATTCCCATCGTTCTTGTAATAGTTTCGAGTTTTGATTTGGCACGAGCTCGTATGCATACGAGTTTCACACGAGTATTTGTCAGCCTCTGTTCACATGTACATAATAACACGACGTGGAACAGAGCACCGCATGTTTTTTTTGTATATTTTCAGGGGTATGCGGGCAAGCCCGTGGCTGGGGCTTGCCGGTTTGCCGATCGTCTGCCACATTAACGTCACCCACAAGCCGCCATGGTGGCTAGAGTATCCGTTATGACGTGCCTCCCGCCCACAGCAGTAAGGTCGATAAGAAGATTCACTACTGTAGTGCACCGTCGTCTACACTCCTTAACTGTGATCCTGTTGTTCCTGCTGTGTGCTCGGTGGGCACTGCTAACAGCAGTAAACACGGAGCAAAATACTGTTTCGCAACTCCTTACGAGAAGCCCTAGAGTGACGGGGCTGTTTCTCGAGGAAGATTGGCTGTTGTTACCACCGCCGGAAACAGAACCCGTTCATTTCCTGGAAGGCTGAGGCCGTATCCCTACCTCATTACTTGGTACCGGTTGCATATGGTGCCCTATGTCATGATGCCTGATGCATACGGCAGAGTCCAGCTGAGAATTAAGCAGCCGTGTAAATATATAAATCTGCATCATTAGGCTGGCGTACTGCTAGGTCGGAACACTACGTAAGGAATTGCTGCAGCGGTATGAACAAGGCCACTACGAAGCGACATATATTTCACGAATACATTTTACTACTAGGTATGCTCTAAACTGTAATTCAGTGAACAGACGCTTGCTTGCACTGACACGGCGGTTGTCTCCCGAATACTAAAAAGGTCGAACCTATCATACGTTATACAAGTACGCGGTTCTCTAACCAGTATCCAAATTCATCTTGGGGGCATGTTTGACTGCACCCTCGATGGGTTTACACCATTATATGTCACCTGGAACAAGAAAGTATCGATATACCGGTACGTATTGATTCCTTAATCCTATTGCATGCTGTTGACCATGGCCAGGTTCCCTCTTTCATAGGGGCCTGTCCTATTATATTTTTTGAAGTATGCTTGGTTAGTATGCTCGTGCCAACCTATTCAAATTCGTCTTGGGGGCATGGTTGACCGCACCCTTGAGAGATTTTTACACCATATATGTCACCTGGAACTAGAAAGTACCGATCACTCAGGCAAAGTTTTGTTGAAAATGGTCGCGCCCCGCCTCAGTAACTACTGCGAGGCCAAAGGGATACTCCTTGAGGAACAATGCGGCTTTCTTCCAGCACGATCGACGGTCGACATGTTGTTCGTTGTGCGCCGACTGCCAGAACTCGGACGAGCTTGAAAAACCCCCCTGTACATGTGGTTCATCGACCTGCAGAAAGCCCATAACTCCGTCAACCGTGAGCTACTGTGGGTGGTGCTCGCACGCTTTGGCGTACCAGAGAAGATGCTTATCGTTATCCGCCAGTTCCAGGAAGGCATGCGAGCTCGCGTGCGTACGGACGACGGCGAGCACTCGGAATGGTTTGACGTCACCCAGGGGCTGCGGCAAGGATGTGTCTTTTCACCACTTTTGTTCAATGTGTTCTTCGCTGCTGTGATACACGCCGTGCTGGTACGCTTCAGTGATGACCCAGATATTCTGAGGGAC
>JBBMHQ010073020.1:0-12684 GCA_037834295.1 Postelsia palmaeformis
GACCTGCCCCTAACCCCCATCCCCTCTCCCATACCGTCTGCGGCAACACCAGCATCCTTACTTGGAGCCCCACCACAGCTAAAGAACGTGGAGACAGCGGCATCAGGCGCGGATCGTTTCGAGCTACGGACTGAAACAGCGGGGACGGTTTTTTGCCATGTCGAGATCTTGGCCTCAGGGTTCGCCGAAAGGAACGTGCGAATGGGGAACCCTCGTGCGGTCACCTGCTTGTAGGATCTTTTTTTTCGGGCGCGCGTAATTATATTATACTATGGAGTATTCCCTGTTTTTTGCTTGCAAGCAATAACGGGCGATGTATCACAGCGTAAAGTGCCGTCCCCTTGAGCACTGATACTGCGCGTACTGGTATAATACTGCGGTGTGCGCGTAGTTTGTTGTGTGCTTGTTGCGCTTCCATCGGTGCGATTTTTGCCGTGTCTGTGCCTATCAGAAAACTCTGCTTATCAAAAAACTGCGGGCACGAAATGCCCTTCTCTGTACTTGTAGTTTTACCCGCGAAAAACAATGTGCTTGTTTGCACGATGCCAACATAAGTGCGCAGTTTGGTACTACTGTAGTGGCTGACCCGCTCACGTTGAATCTGGTTACGATCGTGCTCGGTGCGCGCCGCAGCTGGTTTGGAGCTTTCAGATACTCGTGCTGGTATACTGTGCAATGGAATGCCCCTGGGCGACAGAGGCCTCTACCATCACAACCGACATTTGCTTTGAAGGGTGGTCTATGCGCAAGTTGCGAACGATGCTCGCACCGGCCCTTGCACGAGCGAGATCTGTTGTACGTATGTCCGTATTCGAGGGTTGTTCAGGTGGGTCGCCAAGCTCAAGCACAGATCACCGGAGAAGCCGAAGAACTTTGGGGCGAGACGCTTGTGCGCGTGTCAGCTATCGATTTGCGGCGTACCTGGTACGCAATGAGGACAACAGTGGTTGGGGAGCGTTTTGGGGGGGGAGTGCCCAGGTTTTGAGCTCCTGCCATTGATGGGGGCAGAACGGGCACTATTGTGGACGGACAAACACGGTGGGACTCTCCTTGATAGGAGACCCCATCTGAATGAAGGGAATTGTTGGCCACGTTTTTGCCTATCAATAAAGTTTTGTTTTTTTTCACGGACGGACCCATATGCGCATTTGGGCTACGTACCGCAAAGAGAACCCCATTACACCGAGTAAAAGCGCAGGACCTCAGCCATGCTATCATGAACGCCACGAAGCTGCCCCAGGACGAGTGGCGTAAGTCATATCGCCGTGACCCGATAAGATTATTCCATGGTGTGGCACAGTTGTAGGTATCGCAGAACTGCACTGTTTTCGTTCTCGAACCCTCTCTATCCCGTAGCCTCACTCTAATCCCGCCCGTCCGCCAGGGGAAGTTATCGGAGTGAAGCTGAAACGAGTACTTTGTGTGCACTGTACGCATGTCCAAGCTGGCCCGAGTCAAACGCACAATTTCGGCTGTCCATACGTGTTAGTGAATAGTATCTGTATAATACTGTACCGCAGTCACCCGTCGGCTGCTGGCCATAATGCCATCAAAGATTGGTATGCATGCACTCGAATTTTGTCGTTCGGCTCAAAAAATGGCATCGCATCAGAAGCGTGTGATACAACAAATTCTACACTACCCCGTACGGGTACACGCAAGTTTCCACAACAAGCGCAACGCGCCAGACAAGCAACTGCACCTCATGCACACTCCGATACAACTACACAACACTGCGTCGTGCAGAACCATAGGCAACGTCGTGACTGGTAATAATCTAGGCGGCAGTCGAGGTATCGACCACCAAACTAACCCTCCCCGGCATGAATACCGGACCGACACCATGCAATCAGCCCAACAAGGCGCCCATTGGTGTCGCCGAATGGTTCAGGCGTCGGCAGCTTCCCCACGAAGACGTGCACTACTACTGGTGGTGATCATACGCGAACCAGGCGCCGGCAGCGCCGGCAAACTCGCGGGGAACGGCTCGCACAGCTGCGTGCACACCAACAACGCCCTCCCCTCCGCGCTCGCATCGTTCCAAACGCAGCACGGGTCGTAAATACGGAGCTGCGAACCCGGGCACAGGTCCACAGCCCTGCGCGTGTCCTGCTTGAACAAAGCGTCTACGCAGACGCCTTCCACAGGTCGAAGGCGCTCCAAGGTAGTGACTACTACCCTTGCGTCCGCCGCGCGGCTCTCGCGGCTACCGCTAGACCCTGAAGAAACATCGGACACCCTATGCACGAAGCATAAAAAACGCACCAGACCAGTGCCCCCCCTACCCAGATCTTCGTTGCCTCTCCCCCCCAAGCTCGTTCCGTCGGTACCCTCTCTGGGCACATCGGGCATCAGGCTGACGTCGAGCGCCACGCTGCAGCGCGTGCGAGGGTCTCCGTGATCTCTTCCGCCGGCCCCTCCGGCCCCGCTAGAGTGGGGGTGCTTGCTACTGTCGGCGTTTGTGTTCGTCTTGGCTGTCGGAACATTGCGGGAAGGAAACTCTCCCGATAGTAGACGCGCCTCGTCGCCCTCGAAACGAGCCCTAACCTGTGACGAAACCAAGTAGATACAAACAAAAGGAATACCAGGTAATGAAAACAAGAAATACCAGGTATGAGTAGAAAGCGAAGGGGGAACCTAAGAGGCGAAGGGACAAGACAAACGGCAAACAAGACAGCAAGGAAACAAGCATTTTTTTCAAAAAGGAATAGAAATAAACAAATACGAGACACGTATTTGAGGAAAAACGAATTAATAAACCAGTAACACGAAGAACAAAAAAACAAAAAACAAGAAACAAAGTTGAGAAAGAAAACGAATAAAAATAAGGCGAGAAAAACGAAGGAACAAGGAGCAACAATGGGATGGCGTGGGTTATGTTGGCCAAGACTGAACATTGACACGTTCTGAGCGCCTGGTTGCAGCTCCTGCGCTCCTCGAGAAGAGGTGGGCGTGCATTAACCTTGGGAGAAAACTGGGGGCGAGCCTCTCTCCCACCGTGCCCATTGGGAGTAAGAGTCGCGCGTTCCGGCAAAGTATAAGGCAAGCCGTAAGTGTACGGGTTCCCTTTTAGATCGGGAGGATGAGAACAAAGCGCAGGAATGCCCCAATATACGACATGTCGCACATTGAAGAGAATGCGTTGACAGGGCCAACACGCCTCGTACCGCCAAGCATGGAGCACGTGTACGAATAACGTGACAATCGCCGCAACAAGTGCAAATAGCATGGTATCAGCGCACTGGAACCGCTACGCGCCGCGGCCCGCCCTTGCGACACCCTGTACACAAACACGACACATTTTCACACTGCAGTTTCACACTACTTCTCCATAAAAAAAAGACGACTCTATCCGGAAACGAAGGGTACCGTGTGAGCATTCGTGGTCATACGCAAACGATCCTTCTACTGCCGGACCGAGTGGAATACACGCAACAACACGGGGAGTAAACACGGCCCCGCGTAACAAAAGTACCTGCTGCAGAAGTCGCCCCAGGGGCCCGTTTCCCGCTCCCCCGCCTCGTTTCCGCCTGACGGATGCCGACCCCGTCGCCGAAGACCCCGACGGCGGCACCCACCCCGGACCCCCTTCTCTCAAAGGGGTAGAAAACGCCGCCCAGGGTGCCTGCATCGTGCCCGGAGAGCGTCCCACCTTGCCTTCTCCCCCGCTCCCGAAGGATGGTCTCCACTCGCCGTGTCGAGCCAAGGACGACGCTTTAGCAGCTGGCGCGGAGGGGGCGTGGGGGGTTTGCCGCCCGAAGGTAGAGGTCGAAGCGGCCCGAGGTCGTCGAACGGGGGTGCGGGGTGGGGGGCCGGTAGGGTCATCGCTCTCGTTCTGCTGTCCACGTCCTGGCTGCTGCTGATGTCGCTGTTTCTGTTGCTGTTGCTGATGCCGCTGTTGCGGTGGAGGTTGCTGTCCCTTTCGCTCGCTTCGCGGTGTTTCTGGTGCTGCTGCCGCCCCAAGCCGCTCGGCCCCTTGAATCTGGCTCACTAGTGACACGTCCGACGAGGAAGGCTGAGCCGCGCGTCGCTGTTGCTGGGCATCGGCACCGTTTTCGCTCTTCGATGGTTCATCGCCCTTGTCTGCGTCCCTCGGCATAGCCCCCACTCCATCGTGGCCGACGAGCCGAGCACAATCCCCCTCTCCGCGCAGCCCGTTCGCATCCAAACGATATTCATTTGGGCGAGCTCCTTCGGTCGCTCCATGGTGAGGTGAGACTACAGGGTCATTCGACAAGCCCGTCCGGTCATCACGGCCCGCCTCCAGCTCACCGCCCTGACCTCCAGCCCCACCCCTGCTCGCAATGTCATCCGTACCGTCGACCCCCCGCCCCAGCGCACGGTCACCTTCCCTCCCAAACTCACGATCGTCGTACTCACAAAAGCCGTCAGCCATACCTTCTTCGCCATCCCGATCTCGCGCTTCGTTCCCCCGCCGCCAGGTTCCGTTCCGCGTGGACCAATGAGCGACGTCGGCACCGTCACGCATGAAACCGTCGTCGTCTTCATCCGAGCCGACCTCCTCCACCTCCTCGGCTTCAACCTCGCCGCGGGTGGCAGCCGCCGGGCCCATCCGGGTAGGGTCGAACGATGCCTCGGGAGTTCCACCGGAGAGGCCGGGTTGCTTGCCTCGGAGACGAGCGTAGTGTTCGCCTCGATGCCCCCCAGGGTGACTACTGTCCTTCCCCCAAGCGCCACGCGGGCGGGGCGATGAGTTGGCGGTGGCTTGAAAGACTGACGTGAGCTGTGAGCGTGGGGGGTTGGCGGGGGTGTGTGTGTACGGTTGAAGAGAATCGGGGATATAGCGGAGTTTCAGGTTTGAAAACCTAGGGGACAGGGGGCTCTGAAGTATTCAGGACAGCATCGGGGTGTCTTAACGAACAGGAAAAAAAAAACCATGAAGTGTGTTTAACTCTTGTTTTATTTTGCGCCGCATCGGGGTGTCTTGACGTGCAGAGAGCTTTGCAGCGCTTGAGGTGGCATCGGGGTGTAACAAAGACTAAGCCTACAAAAGCCAACACTTGAGACAGACACCAGTGCTACGACCAAGGCTAAGACTACCATATACTGTTGGAAGACTAAGACTGAAACTATCACTAGGACCAACGCCAGCACTAACACGAAATCAACACTCAGCGCAACTCAACAGCAGGCAGGACCACATGCATTGCTGCTTCGTCTATTCGATTGGGAAACCTCCGCAGCCTGCCGACACGACCTTCGGAAAACCCACCAACCAAAGCAACCAAAGCAACCAAAGCAACCAAAGCGACAAGGAGAGGTCAAGGGGGGGGGGGGTTGGACGCTGCGCCCACCTTGATCGTTCGAGCCTCGCCCTCCTGTCCCCCCCTCGCCCCCACCCTAGCCAGCAACCTAGACCCTGGGGTAGCTTTCGAACTCGACGCCGGATGTCTCGCTCCTGAGGTGTGGTTGTGTTTCTTACTGTTGCTGGCAATACCCCGGGGCGAGATCGCGGCGCCAGGAGATCGCAACGGTGATCGCACAACCGAGCCCCCGCCCTGAAGGGACACCGGGCCAAGCAAGCAAGCGTGTCGGGGCGGGAGGGGGGGGTGGTCGGAAACATTAATCGCCCTGGAGTTCTATAATGTGCTGGAAACTTTGGGCCTGGCGTGGTTTCCACGTCATGTCAGCGAAAAGGGGGGGGTTCACTTGGTGGTGTACAATGGGAGCAAGGGATCGCAATCTTGAAATCAACGACTTCAGACAGTACGAGTGCGCGCACTGCAGGTCATGGTGGGTGGGATATACCCTTGCGATAAAGATGTGCAAGGATTATATTGCGTCAATATAGCTACGACATAGCCAAAGCGGTCGTACAGTGCTATAGAGGATAGAGGGACAAGCATTTGAAGAGGGCTGACATCACATATTGGCATGTACCAGGTAGCACGAGCAGGGCGGGGAAGCGTGGGATGGTATCACACCAAAAATATGCACTCACGATTTCCCCGCCATGGCAACCGTCCCAACCTGCCCGCAATATATACCCCAGCAGTAACGCAGACAGACGAAATGCAAGCACCATACAGGGTTCCAGAGAAAACGGAGGTCATCCACAACCACACCGGCCACACCCACAATGCACCCACAACACACCCACGCTCACAAGCACAGCGACACATGACCATTCTATCGCAGAGAAAGGTGTCTATCCTTGAACAAATTCGCGTTGCGCACCTTGCCAGCCCATCTAGCCGGTCTGTCTGTCAGCGAAGGGCGGTTCAGCGTCCCGCCACTCCCGCCAACTTGGCGAGACGCAACGGCTTCGCCGCGTCGAGAAGAAGCGGCAGACGGTCGCCCGGATGAAGGGTCGACGCCCCCACCGGCTGAACGGCTTGAAGACGAGAACGAAGACCCTGAGCTTCGAGCTGGCCCCCCTCTTCTCTGTCGCTGCTGCTGTTGCTGCCGCGACCATCGAGGATCATCTCGTCGATGTTGCCAATGCAGTTGCTGTTGCTGCTGCGATTGTTGTTGTTGCTGTTGTTGTTGCTGTCGCTGTTGTCCTTGCTGCGGCGGTTGTTGTCGACTCTTCTGTTGCTGCTGATGTTGTCCTTGCTGCTGCGGTTGTTGCCGCTGCTGCTGCTGCTGCTGCTGCTGCTGCTGCTGCTGCTGCTCGCAAATTATCGGTGTATGATGAAAAGGTGGGCGTAGAAGGGCGTACGGGCACGCGGCACAGACAGACAGACTGATTCAGGTTCGACTTACCACCATTCGTCTCTGGACTTACGCGCTGCTGTATAATACGTGCAACTAAGGCAGCACTGCTAGAGACTGCCGTGCCGGTTCAACATGGCAACATGCCCCTGCCTGTACCTGGTCGACTATATGCATCATAGCACTATCAATAGAGGAAGGCGAACCAAGCGCCTATTGATAGACAGCGGTACGGTACACCCCTGAAGGATGACATTGTACGATTTTCCCCGAGGGGCTGCGCAACGCGCTAGCACTCTACATCAACTGCACGGGCAAGGGCCCAAACACACATAACGAAAAGGGCAAGCACTTGTGGGGTCACCAAATTTTCGAGGTTGGATACAGGACTCGAAAACTATCGAGCCGTCCGTGCACTCTAGACGTGCACTCGACGAACGGACCACAAGCCTGCAAGTCAGGCGCAAGGCAGCCGAAAATCCGTGCAGCTCTACCCAAAGCCTCTCGCGCTAATCACCTGCTCTGTATAGCGCGGTCGCCGGTTGCTGTCGGGGCCGCCGTGCCTCGAAGATGAAGCCGCGGCTACGGCTACCCCCTGCTCCCCTCGCTCCCTGGCCAAGCTAACAGTCGCACCTTGCTCTGGGCTTCTCCAGGAGGATTCCGGCGGCGGCGGTGCTGCGCCACGGAGTGCGGGCCAGGCCACGGCTCCAAACCTGCCGCCGGACAGGAGAACGCAAAGTTCGAGCTGTCTAGAGGGTGTTTTTTCCCCTGAGAACCGGTCTCCTACGGTCTTTTCGCGCGACGAAACACAACTCGTTCTACGAATCAACCATCGTACGATACCCAGGGCTATACCGCCCCCCCCAACCCACCCCTCCACTCCCTTCTCGTATCGTTCCTGTGGACGTCGAGGTTAGATGCACGACTATACACACCGCTTCGCGCGTCGCTGACGGTACCTCGTCTCACGTGCAAGCCGCCCCAAGACTTGACCGAGCGATGGTCAGCGATCGGGTAGTCTTCTTCGCCGCGAACATGAAAAACAAAAAACGCCATCAGAAGGTGGTGGTGCCCCCTAAATGCGTTACGCCTGCTGCAACATCGGTGTACAAAACGCCACCAGAAGGCCACCACATACGCTACGCCTGCTGCAAAACTGGTGTATAAACGCCATCGGAAATCCGTCACGCCTCCTGCAAAAAAGGTTTAGACGACTAGGCACTCGCACGAAACACCCCTCGCTTGTCGAGTAGCGAGCGCGGTGCACACCGTAGCGGACACGCGACCTCGGCAAACCTGTGGCTTGATCCCACCGCCGCTGCCGTTGTCGCGGGCGTTCTTTTCCTTTTTTGGCTGGTCAAACCCCCATCGCCTCCCACCACCGCTATCGCCGCAGCCGGAGACGACTGCCCCGTCATGATCCGCCGCCCGCCAATAGCAGAAAAGACGGCTGCTCGGTCAAGGCCAGGGGAGGCGCCAAGAGGAGAGCGCGCCTGCTTCTGCTAGCGCAAATCGGTCAATCGGTCGAAACGGATGCCCATGGTCGGGACGGCGGGGAACGAAACACTCGCTGTTAGATGGCGTGCGATTCTGAGTTTCTCGTTGCGCAGCGGTACCAACACTCATCTGATTTATGTCTGGACGGCAAGTTGTTGTAGTCTAGGGCATGAATGCTATCAGCACTGACACAAATGCGCAGGAACGTGTCCATAGATGGAAAAGGGTTCATGTATATATAAACACACCGTGTTTGCCGCCACGATGTTTCAACTTGAACAGAAGGGGGCTTTGAAGCGAGAACGCTATCTTCCAACGTGCGGAGTGCGAGAGGTAGTACATGCCCATCGTAGGTTATAGAGGAACGCACCCCAGCAGCCAATCCCAATAAGACTGCTTTTCTGTTTGGGGGACAAATAAACTGAAATTTGAGGCAGGCATATGGTGTATGTACACTGCAGTACTGAAAGGGTTGAAGGCTGCGGGGGACCGCGCGTGCAGAAAAAATGCTTGACCAAGCCTCCATCTGACATCGGGGACAACATGCCACATAGCGTACCGCACTTGAATCGCCCGTGTAAATAAATAAAGCTCCCTCTCCAAGCCCAACCGAACTCGATGTCCTGGGATTATAACCCCGGATCGTATTACCACAGAGTCCCAATCAACCCCGGCGACTCGGAATCTCCCACCACCCCTCACAGCAGAGGAGCGTTGTCTGTCCAACAGTCGCAAACGTGGGGACACGCAGATCTACTGTAATTTAGTCCCCCGTCTTCTAGCTATAACAGCATTCCTCACCGCGGGCGATCGAGGCGAACCCCTCAAGCGCGCCAGGCAGTCGGCCATTGGCTTGGGCAGAGCACCATGCTCGTCCACCGCGCGCCCCGAAGACGAAGGACGATCGGGCAATGCCGCGTGGTGGTTGGTTGCCGCTAGCGCCTGGGCGCGAACGTGCGTTGCGCAGAACGTGCATCGGAAATCATGGAAGGGGCGGCGGCCTGGTTCGATGCAGTTGGGATTGGCGCAGCCCATCCCCCACAGAAGCTCAGGGGATGACAGAAAGAGACAGTAGCCGTAGACAAGTGGGTACACCCTGCCCGTACCCGGGTATCAGAAACAAAATCCGACTTCCCCCCAACCAAATCCGATACCTCAAAATGAGGGCTATACTATTGAACCCCGTGGTTTTGTTTTCTAGTTCGTACTTAAGATCAGTTATTATTTATTTATTTTGAGCTCGGGCGGCGTGTGGTGCCATTCTCTCTTTTTTTCGTGTGCCCCTAAACCCATACCACACGTTGGGGTGTACTCGATAGGAAAGATTTACTCGATATCATGCATGACCTTAGTCGTATGGGGGGGGGGGACAACAAGAACAAAACACCACTACATCTGCTCGGCAGTTTCAGGCAAAACTTTACGTAGGTCAAGGTGACGACACGCCGTGACGATTTATAGCTTGACAACAAGTCCCCAGTGGGTGGCATGGTCTTTGACAAGAGGGGGGTCACCCCTATGAAAACACCTGCGCCATGAAGCGTGCACTTTGCTGGCGGAAATACAGAGTTGCACTGTCAGGATCGTGAGGACCCTCATGTTCCTTTTGCACGACTATACCATACAATTTGTACAAGAGAGGTTTCACGTATACATAGCTCCGACGAAATAATATTTCCCACACACCTGGGCCGATGGAAATCGATCGCTTCCAAGCAACCCCGACCCTTGGCCGACCCCCGACTCCGGGTCCTGGGGCAAGGGGGGCGTCAAGTGTCCTAGGAGAGCCACAGAGCTCCCATTCCCAGAGGAGGAGGTTGGCGTGTCGGCGAGATCTGTGTCTGTGCTCGCTCTAGGGGATGACAGCAGATCGGCGGAGTGGTGGATGCCCGTGAGGAAGGTGCTCTCTGCGCTGGGTCTCCTGGCTCGAGGGTGTCGCATGTTGGGGACCTGCGAGGGAGAAAGCGCGGAAAGAGCGAGAGAGGGGGTGGGTGGCGGGGGGGGGGAGGAGGGAGAGAGGGAGAGGCAGGACATAGAGGCAGCTGAGACTTTGTACGTGGTCGACATTCATCTGTCGGACTGGCGTTGGCTGGTTACGAGAGCAGCCTGGGCAATGGGTCGATACGTCGATTTCCAACAGCTTTGCTTCGACCTGCTCGGCGTTTCGCATGAGACGAGTTGTTGGAGCAGCCCGTTCGTAATAATAATGCATAGGATCGACACCGCCGACAGGATCCTACCGAAAATAAGCCCGCCGGCACTATTCGTGTTGGCAGAGCGGTAGAACGCAACGTCCAGCGGCACTACCGGTCAAATCAGCGCGCGGCTAAACTACGGCAATGTCACGACCGAAACGCCTCATTATGAGCCAATAGTAGGGACCTGAAAAGTGTCAAATTCCTGGCACGCTATTACAGGGCAACATAGCAATGCTCACTATTACGGAGGACCATAGTAAATAGGACCAAATATTGTGAGTAAAAAAACGAAAATATGTAGGTTTTTGTGTGTACTGTAGGTCCTACTTACTATGGCCCCCCGTAATACATAATGTAGTATAATAATCAGAATCACATATGGTGTGTAAACTTAAACTTAGGGGGATACATCGTCTTCGGGGCTGCGGTAGGTTCTGATAACCTTTTTACCCTTATTACCCTTATTACCCTTATTACCGCCATAAGCCCCGCCTGATACTTCATGCCTGCAGTCCGTACGTATCGATCGAAAGGTTCACCTTCATGTAGTGCCGCTTGGTGACCGTCCGCTCGCGTCCACCCCGCTCCTCCTGGGCTGCCTTGTCTCTACCCCCTCTGCCTTCTGTCTCTTTTCCCCCCCTGCCATCACCGCTGCCGCCACCGCCGGAATGCGTGTCTCTCCCCGACGCTTTCTGGTTCCCACTCGAGCCTACAAGAGGGACAGGGAGACTACAATGAGTTAACCCCTGGTACTGCTACTACTACTGCTGCATACTGGTACGATTGCTTGAAGATGTACGTTTTAAATTTTGGAGGTACAAGCCCACATGATGCAAAGGAGAAACCTCTATTATGACCACTTACAAACAGTACTTTAATACCGTCGGTTTCCTGGACGACAGGGTCGGAGATACCTATCGTAGATCTCGGAACACGTACGTGCGGAAGGACACGTCACTGGTCAAAGCAATATCAGGTCTCGGGTCATGAGCGGTCTCACGTCATTAGCGGTGTTGACCCGTCCCCGGGAGATTGCTGTTGGGAGATCATCTCGCCGCAAGACTCTGGGGAGAGCTACTGTAAGTCCTCCCCATCGAGTCAGACTAGGTCTAGCATATCCTTGCTAAATATACCAGAGAACTCTGCTCGGTTTACGTCGGCCGTAGCGACGCCTACAAGAAAGAGACCCTCGCTTCGCGGCCTCTCCGCGGCTACTTCTCCGCGACTTCATCGGCTCAGTTTGCTGCGTAAAGTTTGAATTCGCAAGCCCCCAGCGCCCTATCGAAAAACAGAAACGGCCCGAAGAGGTTCCTTGTAGCAGAGTAAATAATGACGTCGAATGCAACCGCTCTGCACTCTGCAGCCAGGGCGGGAACGTATTGTACGTACGTAAAAGGCGGCAGATCGCATCTACTGCTGTCCTAGAGAAGATTTTGCCTTGCAGTCAAGAGGGTGAGTTACAGCATGCGAGCGTGCATATGTAAGGTAGGCTCATCGCCGATGGCCGTTTCCGCAATCTTCCAAGAGAGCGAAATGAAATACCAGGTATCTTCCAGCGTTCAAGACGCACAGGTGCAAGAACCACACAACAAACAAAAGCGTGCAGAGGGGGTGCGGGTTGGTTGATAGTTTGTGTGTTGTGTGGTGGTGGTATTTCTGGTCACTGGTCGCTGTCTAACATACTCGTAGTTGAACTCAATAAGTATCCCTCCTCGATGGCAGCAGTAGGTGGGAATTGAATACTCGCGCACTCTTTTTGTATCTGTGCTATTAACAAGATAACACATACCTGGGATACTTTACACTATTAATAGACTCTCGACACTACACCAGATAACCAGGTGTACGACAGCCGACAGCAGATCATGTCAAGACATCAGACAGCACTCCAACACGTAATGGTTTCAAAAGCTTGAATTGATGAAGAGGAACGTCGGGACATGCTAGGGTTGATCCAGTGATTCAGATGACGCAGGACCTGCAGCAGTAGCTGCTTGCGGGAGCTGGAGTCCTGCAGGTATTTGTACCTGTAGTTGACCAGTAAACCTTGAACGCAGGTGTGTGAGCTGGACCTACAGCGCAGACAGCAGTGCCGGAAACGATATAGCAAGGTGAGCGGACATTCAAGGGCATTCGCCTCAGCTATACGATCTCACCAGGTCTGGATGCCGCAGCGTAGTACACATCGTCATCCCAATCCTCGTCGTAGCCATCACGCCCTTGCTGCTGCTGCTGCGGGTATCTCTGGTCTATCCGAGGCATCTATCCACCTCTGGGTTCAAGTGCGAGGTTCAAAATGACCTCGACATTCCAC
>JBBMHQ010073031.1:0-12681 GCA_037834295.1 Postelsia palmaeformis
TCCACGTGGGATTTGAACTTGGGTACCAATACCAATGGTCTTTGAAGCTGACCACTGGTCTACCGGGGCGACCTGTAAGTGCTAATATCAAACTACCCGTTAGACACATGTTCCAGGCATCTACGTCCTAGAAGCAAACCATAGACAGATACCAGCGCGTATAACTTCTCCACCAGAGACAGACCTCCGGTCAGTAGCCTTGCGTGCATAGTCCGCATCCACGTGTGTTATAACCCCAAACCGGACTTCAGTATCTTTGATGGAAAGTCTTCCTCGTGTTTTCGAGTACAACTAGTAACTCCTCCCTGCTCGGTAGACGACAAAACATCCATCGCATGGTTAATAGTAAAATCCTCCGACATCAGTTTGACTCCGAAACTCCTTAACTATAGAAAAAAAACAAAAAAACAAGTCCAAACCCCCACAACTCCACCTCTCAACCTCCGTCTCCTGCTACCTACAATACGGATGCGACGCTTGCCTTCCGCCGCGGCTCTATGTTGCCGCGACATAAACTACATCTCGCAAAACCGCAGGGCACAGTAGGCAGTATCGGGTGGGTAGCTTCAGCGTCAGAAACCAAGCCAATTCGTGCCAGAAACCAAGGTTACTCATTACAAAACGAGTCACATCATTATGCACTACAGTGTGTCTGCGAGTAGAATCATGCCAACAATCCCCCCCCTTATGATTCTTCACTCGAAACAATAGTGACAAGGCAACGTCTTCCTCATATTCAAGTGTGTAATTGGCAATGCAGGCACGTCCGTTTTGCCATTACAAGAAAAGAACAAACATACGAAAAAAAGGTCCAGTCCACCAACACTACAGTGGACGACACTGGAAAAATATTACATGCCTGTTTCCCGGGGTCGAACGGGAAATGTCGCTCCCCGCTGCGGTTGCATGACTGTTTCCCAGGGTCAAACAGGAAATTTCCCTCACCGCTGCTGCTAGTCCTCCTCCCCGCGCCCTGCCGCTCGTCTCCCCATCCGCCACTATACCCCCCCCCTAACCGAGCCAGATCCATCCTCCCAGCCACTCGGTGCCAGCCTCGCCCATATGAGTTTTCCGCGGTCGAAGGGGCACGTTGGCCGCCCCTTTTGACCAGAGTTGCGCACCTTGGGCACAGTAACACCAAGTTCCACCACCTCGGGTTCAGCATAATCAAGGTTCACCCCCTCAGACACAGCAAGGCCAAGGTCTACAACCTCAGCCTCGTGCTGCTGCTGTACATGAGCATCACCGAGCTCTTCCACCTCAGGCTCAGCAACACCACGTTCCACCACCCCAGTCTCAGCATGACCATAGTCCACGACCTCAGGCTCAGCATCAACGAGTTCCAGCACTTCGGGTTCAGCGTAACCAAGGCCCGCCACCTCGTGCTGCTGCTGTACACGAGCATCACCGAGCTCTTCCACCTCAGGCTCAGCAACAACACGTTCCACCACCCCAGTCTCAGCATGACAAAAGTCCACGACCTCAGGCTCAGCATCAACGAGCTCCAGCACTTCGGGTTCAGCGTAACCAAGACCCACCACCTCGGAGACAGTAACACCGAGCTCCACCACTTCAGCCTCAGAATGAGCGAGCTCTTTTTCCTGGGCAACACGAAGCTCGTCGAAGCTCCGGTACGGAATATCAACTCCTCCAGCTCGTCGCTTGGCAGACTGCAACCTTTTCCACCAGGCTCTCTTCTGCAGGACGGTACGCGGTTGAGATCCAGAAAAGATATTCAACAGCTCCTCGCGCGCAGATGCTCTATGTGTATCCCGTTGCTTGCTGACGGCATCCAGCTCCAACCTCACGTCCTGCATCTGCTACTGCTGCTGTGGCCCGATTCCCAACTGCCGCTGCTGCTGCTGCTGCTGCTGCTGCTGCTGCGCGGCACCACCGTGCTGCCGATGCTGCTGCTGCCGCCGAAGTAGCCCGCTCCCTCTAGACATCATACTATCCCTCTCCGTCACCGACCTAGGCACTGCCGGCTCCACCTGTGGCTGCTGGAGCGCCGCCGTTCCAGCCTGCGGCACGTAGCTGTAGTACGGAGCGTAGTCGATAGCAGGTTGGGCAGTGCACTGCCTGACCCTGTGGCCATAAGCTAGGAACCCATCGTTCACGCTGTTCGATGCAAAACAAATCGCGGCCTTATACCCTCGAGCGCCAGACCGATCGCACTGGTATACTACCCCCATCGACGCTCCTGGTGGCGGACGGGACTCCGGCTGATACTACTCGCGTCTGGTGTTGCCAACCCAACCAGTCCCCGCGTGTTGCGGCTGCTGCTGCTGCTGCTGCTGCTGGTAACGCTGGCCTCCGCCCCCGTAACAACAACTCTTCAGCAAACTCCGAGCCCGGACACCCACGAGCATCGTGTTGAAATCCACTTGCTGCATACCGGTAACGCGTTCTCTGCAACCACGTGGTGTGCAGCTATGGCGTAAGGGAGGAAGCACCGGATATTATACACGGAACTTACCCGACTAAGGCAGACTCTCGAACACACACCCACACAAAAGAAGCACAGTACCTGTCGTCAAAGGCTCCACACATATAAACCACACAAGGAGTGAGCCGTACCTTTCCGTCACGCTCCACTCTCACATATATACGGAGAGTATCTTCGTATCAAAGTCCGGGTCGTATCTTAGCATCATCGACTGCCCCGCAGGGCGAGCCATACCCACATACGAGAATGCTCAGGCATACCAAATATGCCTAGACACATTATACGAAACCCCATGATACATATAAAGCCGTCAGATATTCGCAGACCAGTATTGAGCTACCGCATACCACAAACACCCCCCTCCACCTTCACCGTGGCATTACCAGTCGAGGCACCAAGCAAGGGGCTTCCAAGTCGCCACGCCAACAATGTCGAAAACGTTTGACTAGGCTGTTGTTTTGTTTTTTCCTACAATCGATATCCTACTATGCTAATGGTGGCCACGGGCACCCAATAAGAAATGGATACGGTGCGCGACTGAATATTTCAATGTGGATCTTTAGCAAACACGTTTTTCACGCCAAAGTGGCGAAAATGTTTCTACAACTAGAAGTAACGGTGATCCATCTAGAAAGGGACAGGTAGTCAATAACAACATGTCTGAGGAAGCATTAAATTTGTATGCCTCTGCCGCTCCCACCCACTCGGCCGTGCTTTCGAGCAAACGTAAGTGGAAATGGGAAAGGGATGCCAATAGTCTCAGCAACCCGTAACTTTATATGATTCGATTGTCGTTGGATCCGCAGTAGAAACGGAGAAGAAGTAAGTGGAGTCGAGGACTGCGCGGAAGTGAAGTAAGTCGATTGGTGGATGATTCCGCATCGGCGTGTTCGAGCAAGCAGTAGGGTTTGTCACATACTCGTCAACTCTACTTGACGCGCACCGATTAGTAAACGTGCAGTATTTTCATTTGTCCCACACAATTCGAAAACACTTATGTACCAGTCAAATAAGCTTTTATTGATATCCAACGGTTTAATAGGCTTGATTTAATATCCTGAAGATCTTGTAACCCTTGATTATACACGGATTTTGGCGCATACTTGACGACTCGAAGAGGACTCTAAGTTCTTCAACAAATGCTCTCAAGTATAAGCTAAGCTACCCTCTGAGGGTGACGTCGAAACTTGTGGTTCTTACGACCTGTTGCCGCTTACTGTTGATCGCGGGAGTCGGACGCGGGTAGCAGTAAGAGGCATAACTACCGACCGCTTGCAAACGCACATTAGTCTCCGGTTGATTCGGGGAAACACCTAGGTCTTGAACAAAATATGGTGTATAAACACGAGGAGTTGCATGGTTTATGAGTGTACTTCTATAGTCAGTTGTGTTCGCTCTGCTTCTCCGTGGTGTTAAGGTCGAGAAGCAACGAGTGGGAAGGAGGAAGGCTACATAACCTCGCCGAGTGTCGACAGATTCAGTACCGACCCGCTCATGAGGAAGGGATGTACGAGAAAGTCAGCCTATTAATAGTCAGCCCCTAAGCTTCAAGGCGTCTGACCTCTTGCTGTTACTGATTTGGGCCAAAGTTATCCATCATTCGTTGCTCCCTACAAGGGAGAACGTCGTTGCCATAACCAAACAAGGGGAATGCAACACGACAAAATGTTTTTTCGCGCGCGCCCAGAGTAAGAAAGTCAGCCTGAGACGAACCCCAGGGTTCCTGCGAGAGAAGGCTGGTACTCTCGTATAGCTCTCTATCGATAGGAAGCATGCCTGCGTATAAGAAATACATCACGGGATCGGGCATACACTATAAGGTCATAGTCTGATATTAAGTACGCCACACAGGAAGGGTTATCAAATTCAGGATTTGTTTTCGGACCAAACAATCACATGGCTATTTCAGGACTGACACTGGGCTTCTTAGGCCACTTATTTTGCGGTCTAAAACTAGGATTGAAAATAACCGGTTTCTGATCGGGGACAAAAGTCGGCACTCTTATGCAGTTCGGAAAGCGACTTTTCAATCCAATATTTTTCGATCATGATTTTCAAAGGGACCAGTTAGTCGGAAACTGAGAGTTTTTATCCAACCCGCCAGTCGGACTCAAGAATGGGAAATGTTTGAAAGCCCCGCCACGCACTTGTACGAGAGCATCACGCACCCACACAACAACACGGCATACTGCTGTACGACGCAACCCCACACCACAATATCGGTGACGCTTGCTCCGCCACTGGCACTTCTGCTGCTGCTCGGCGCAAGTCAAGGTGATACATCCTCGTCCACGCTCGTCAGCAGCACGTGACAGCACCAGATGGTCGCAGTGCGCGGTATTGATACCATATTGCTGTCTGCTTCGCTGGCTGTATCATTGGTTACCCTCGAAGCAATTGAGCGCCGCCATGGCCTCGAGAACGAGATGGAGGAGACCGCCCCGCGTGTGAAGCTCACACGACGCTGCTGAAAGAAGAAGCGAAACATCAGCAGTCATGTTTGGTTGGGCGCAGCTGCTGGGGAACGAAGACCTCTCTTACCCAACGAGCTTTGCGGCATTGCAGTTTCGTACTGACTTCCGCCTGCCCCATTAGTACGTACTCCTTTTTCTTGACACAACTGACAGTCGATATCGAAAGTTACTGTCTTATATCAAACGTCTCAACAGAAAGTATGAAATCTGTATATTCGATCCGACGGACGACAAGAAGGGAAGCCAGTCACAATCCAGTCAGATAATCGGAGGATCGGAAACCGGCTTATTCAGTCCTAGTCTCAGGCTGCATAAGAAGTGACCTCCAGCTCAATGCTCTGGACGAAAGTGATATTATATTGTTTTTTTTTACTGTGCGAACAGAGCAAAATGCACGCTGCGTTTGACAGCAGTAGTTGTTCGAATCTGACCCTATTGATAAAAGATGAGACTACCCACCAAAGGAATGTAATACTGCACTGGCTGCTGTAAAAAGCCTTGTGAAAAAATCCAACACCAAATAATTGGTTGCAAAAGCGGGAGTCCTGTTGAAAAATGGGGTCCATTTCGGTGTAGCATACTACGGTAACTGCATACCAGGTATATATAGCCGTGTTGGTGTGTTCAACCGGATGTGAAACAAGGGAGGAATGACTGGAGATCCTACTAAGTCGCTTCCGGCGAACGAAAAGTCAGCAAGCGTGAAGCTTCCATCGGAATGAGAGGCTAGACAAATGCCACTAAAGAGACGGTGCTTCTCGATTATCCTCAAATTTATCAGTATCACTTGTATATATCTGTTTATATAACAAAGTGAAATTGTGTTTTTTTGCCAGGCGGCGCGTTTTCGCCCCTCGCCCTCCCGGTCGATCTCACCTGCGCCGGGCTCGACCCGCGAGGAGTCGACTGGGAAGCATGCCCCCCGGGCCTCGCCGCCGACCGAGGCGCGTGGTCGCCGGGGCGCGCTCGCGAAATCGAAAAAATAGAGTCAGTTTCACGGGGTACCCCGTCCCACTCGGCCAAGCCGAGCAGGGCAACGTGAAACTCGCTTTGCGCAAAAGCCGTTTGAAAACACAACCTTCGTACTCGTGGCAAGCGCCCCCACCTCGCCACAGCAGTCTGCACGCGTAGCCCTACACCTATGAATAACGAGCAATCATGATTATTTCAGCCTACGTGTCGACTGTTCAAGCCGACCTTTGAAGAAAGCATGCAGCAGGAGAACAAACTCACGCCACGAAGAGGGCATCGATCGAACGACACATCGAGCATATACTTCGAACTTGCGCTCATGCAACAGCAACAGCGTGTCAGCGTCGGGGCATATCTGCCGTTGTGGAGCAGGGTGGCCTGATGGATGTATCATGACACGCTGCTGCATTGCCAGGTCTGCATTGATACGTACGCGTATCTCCCCGTAACACTCTGTTCCGTACTTGCTGTTGTACCCGGACATGCCAGGTAGCTTGGACTTTTCGAAATGCAAGCACGTGTTCAACTATTAATATTAATAGTATCATACATACTCTTCGTACGTTACCGGTCGTGATACTGCAACAACAGACAGCAGCAGCAGCAGCAGTAATCGTAGTCCTTGCTGCTGCTTGCTGTAGTGTGGTGTCCTAAGAGTAAACAGGACATGCACCTGGCGTGCTGGTGCACCACAGGTCTGGGCGCCCGAAACGATCAAAGCACGTACCGTATCTCTCTGCAGCCTTTCGTACGATGCTGGGATTTTCCAAGTACAACTTTGTTCGACAATATGAGAACCGTATATTGATTCGTCATTTCATTCAAACGTTCTTTACCTTCCCGGCCAGAATTATATACCTCCATGCACACATGCACACAACACTCTGGTGCGTACCCTTGGCGTACCTGGTCGTCTATATCTCCATATCTACTGTACGAGCCAGACTGTGATAGATACAGCAGCAACGATGGCAGCGGCAGTATATACTATCAATATTTGTTGCTGCTTGCTGCCTTTTTTTGTGAATTTGCACCCGGACAGCGCCTCACGTGTGCTCGTGAGCCAGGCGGTCGGGGCTCGCGTCCCCTCTTTACCTTTGATTCGTCGTTTTTGTGGAATTCGAGTCTCTCTGCTGACATTATATCGGGTTTTCATGGTATCTGGTTCATGTTATTTTTTTCGGTCAATTTTTGGGTCGACGGCGTGTGCGGTCGTTTTGTGGTGGCGGGGGGGCATGAAGATGCTACTGCATCACCAGGTGCCTGCCTCGAAACGAGCGTTCCCCCCCCAAGCTTTTTTTATTGTGTACCATCATGGCCGGAAATTTTGGAAAAGTTTAGTCCTTACGGTAATATTTAAACGTTCGTAACATTTCCGGACATATTGGTTAGTGCTCCAGGCACAAGGTCTAGCTGGTGCCAGGCATGGCTGGTACGTGTCATACATCCTCCGCGATTTTTGTTATCCCAGGCAACCAGAGTCGAAGGTCGATGTGTGTCTTCTCAGTCAACAGAGTCAAAGCTGGATGTGGTTGGACATGCACTGAAGCGACATCATATATGATGTACTACGTGTACGAGTAGTGTTGTAGAGTTGTATCAGCATACATACGCACGTATGTGCGCACACGCTATGTATACATACTCTACAACTTCATCACAGCAGGTTAGCTGCTGCTGCTGCAAGAAGTGGGAGGACAAGTAGCGATTCCTGCTGTGTACTGCTGCTGTTACTACTGCTGTATAATCGATCGATTGTGCGTGCACACATATCGTATTCGAGGTATGTATGACTGTATACTTGTATAAAGTTACTTACTTAGATCTTACTCTCTGAACGTGCTCGGTTGACCTGGCCTCTCAGGGCTCCCACTTTGAAACCGCCTCCGTCTAGTACTTGTCGGACGTTTCCTGTGGTTCTTTGTTTTCTCTATACCGGTGTATCTCCAGGCACTTTCGGCACTTTTTTCTTCTTTTCTTCTTTCGTTCCGTGTACGTGCGTGCGTGTACTCCGAGCACGGCACTGTGGGCGAGTGCGGCGCCGTCGCGGGTGTCAGCGGGGGCTGGCAGGTAGAGGGGTGTTGCATAGAGCGCGGCCGCCGTCGCGGGTGTCAGCGGGGGCTGGCAGGTAGAGGGGTGTTGCATAGAGCGCGGCCGCCGCTTTCGTGCCTGGGCGTCGCGTGTGCCGCGAGACACGAGGGATGCATGAATGGGCTCTGTCTGGCCTATTTGTGATTATTGATCCCTGGTATTTATTAGTGTATGTACGAGTGTTTAGAGGCCGCTCGGGGCTGCAAGTTAATATTCAAGCGGTGCTTATTTTTGCGACCAGGCTGAAACTCAAAGAGGGAGGTACCAAGTCTGTCTAACAATATTGTCGAGCTGGCGAACGACGGCCACGGTGAGCACCGGGCTTGATGCGAGGCGGTCGACGGGGCTCACTGTGGCAGAGAGTAAGGAAATGTTGACCAGGGCCGACTCAGTGTCAAGGTGGTCGCGAGAGGGACAGGTGGCGTACGAGGCTGAGAGAGAAGCTCTGCTGTACGTTTTTTTTCATTTTTGGACAGGTGCAAGGTGTTCCGATCAGGTACAAAATTACGACTTGTACTACGTACGAGGCTGAGAGAGGAGCTCCGTTGTAAGTTTGTTTTCCTAATTTTTTTACAGTGTGGTGAGACTGGATTCCCCTTGCTTTGAATATGGACAGTTTTGTTTCATTCGAAGTAAATACAAGACCCAGGGTTTTAATGTCAACTGTTGGAGCGTCTAGATAGGGATTGTTGGGAGATTTTCTTGACCAGTATATATAGGAGATGTGTTGCATGAGAGGCTTATCACAGGAGTATAATAGGGCAGGGATATACCAGAACGGTATCACGGTCTAGATGAGAGGATGCGAGAAATCGTAGAGAGGATCAGTGCAGCAGTAGACCTATCAACTACAGAGCTTGAGAGGGTATACGAGAATAAAACGTTTAAACTTCAAGATGTGGTATTTTCGAGGCAAAAGCGTACATAAGGAGGACATGTCAGAAATAGCGAGAGGAGGGTGGTTGCTCTTGATGTGGCAACGGCACACACTCTGTTGACCTCGTGGGTTCAGGTAAAATATAATACCTAGGAAGAGTATATTCACAGCAGTTGGGCAGGCGAGCCGAGTGCTGTGCACCCCCCCGCTGTTTAGTATGTGCGCATCCCAGGGACTCATCCAACTTTAGATATAGTAAAAAACAAGAAAAAAAGTTATCCTTGAAAAGAAACAAACCGAAGTGATTGTATCACATCGAACCTAGTTGAACTCTCTTTTTTGAGAGATAAGGAACCACTTTTATCAGAACAGGTGCAAGGTGTTCCAATCAGGTGGAACATTACTACTTAAGGGGACTTCTTCTTCTTTAACTTTTTTCGGTTTTATTTTCACTGTTTTTGCGGTGCTGCTGTGCCGTCCGGTGGTTTCTCTTTCGTGCAGCGGGACATACAGCAAGCATGTCTAGACTAGGAAAGGATTACCCTACCTCGGGTATGCACGTACGTACGTACGTACAAACGGCACGGGAGCGAGCGTAGAGGGCAACGTACGTCCGGTAACCGCACGCGACGCGAAGCGTATATGGCGTCCAAGCTGTATTTTCCTGCATGAACAATAGCGGCGGGACTCTTGGCGTTATCAAGTCGCCGGTTTGCATAAATGGTTCATGAAAAAACTCTGCTCAATCATGGTCCTTTGTCGGCTAGCCATGGTAGTTTGATCAAGTTTTCCTTCCCGAGCGACTTCAATCTTAATCCTTGAGCGTAGTCGGTTGGTACATCCATAGCCTCCCACTGAGAAACAGCCTTCCTTAATTACTTGGCGGACCTTTCCAGCGGTTTTTTGTTTTACAGCATTTCTCTTGTTACTTCCTGTCCTTTTTCTCTTCATTCTAATTTTGTTCCGTGTGCGTTCATCTACTCCGAGTACGGCACCACAGGCGAGCGCGGCACCGTCGCGGGTGTGAGCGGGTGGTGGCGGGTAGAGGGGGGGGTGCAAGCCACGAACATACCCGAAGTACGCTGTTTTTTTTCCTTTCGGCGGTGAGGAAGGTACGTACATTGCTGTACGTAAACACGTACGTACGCGCATGCACTTACCAGGTACATTCACGACATACATGCGTACAATAGCGAACAGCAGACGTACGAGTAGTACAGTTGAAATACTGCAGCTGTACTGCTTTGCTGTACGCTACATCCAGCAATCATAGTGTGCTGCTGTTACTGCTGAACGTAAACTATGATCTATTTAATTATATCGGTATGTCGCAGCAGCAAAGTTCGATGGTACTGGTGCTTGCTGTTAACTATAGTAAGTAGTGCTGCTTTTGCTGCTGCTGGTTGCTCCACTGCTCGCTGCTACTACTGCTGTATACTGCTTGGTGTACATCATGCGATTACATCGTGCTGCCGCTTGCTATTCGTATACAAAGAAGGATATGATGCTTGCTGTGGTGCATAAAACCATGCCCAACGCACGAAAAATGTCACGAAACGTGGCATACCACGTTACAATTTTGTCAATTCTGAAATCTCTCACAGACCTTGAAAAGAATAAGCTTTAACAAACAAAAGAAAAGTCGACTTCGCGATTTCTGCCAAAAACTCATTTCTTCCCCATGTGGCATAACGCCATTCTGCTTACAAATTTCAACGCGTACGTTAGCAACAGCAAAAAAAATGAGTACTAAGTTTCTCGAATTTCCCAGAATTTTCATGCATTTTCCAACGGAACATCTGGCTAGGAAAAAATCCTGAACAAAATCTTAGATTTTTCCGAGAAAATTCTGAGAAGAAGCCAGCACACAGAGCTGAATATACGCGTTCGTCGTAGATCGGCTTGCTGCGTGTCCTGAAAAAAAAATGGAGACAGCCGACTTTTTTAGTTGCGGAGCAGGGACACACCCCTCGGATGCTGCGCTGTGAAGTACGATGTGCGCCCGCATTTCTTGAGACGGGCAACGCCTGGCGGGCCATCAGCCGTACCGAGCGGCAGCTTTTCGCACCACAGCATCAGTTGTCTGCGGCTTGAGGACGCGCGCTTTACGAAATGCATTCGCGCCTGAAGAAGTTGCCGACTGGCCATCAATGGAGGATGCGACGAGAGGGACGGAAGCACGAGATGTCTAGGCGAAACACGGTCGGATCGAGGAAGAATGCAGCCAACAGCAAGCAGCAGTCGATGGGAGGACGCTGCCTTCTGTTGGTCCATCTGGTGTTCGTTCCGAACAGAGTAGTAGTGATGTGGAGTGCGCAGGGGTGGAGAACGTGATGTTGCTGTATAAAGCGTGTGCGGAGAGTGTGGGGAGGATGGGGGGTGCGGCACAACGAAAAAGCTTACAAGGATCAACTTCAAGACGTCCTTTCGCTAGGCCGTATGCCTTCCAATGAATACAAGGATTCTCGAAAATAATCGTTCGGGTTTAACTGACGGTTTTCACTGGCTGACGATTGATCGGCTCCCCGCTGTGCCACGCCATCTCGCATCACCCCGCGAGGACCACCCTACTCCCCGGAAAGTAGCCTTGTATGTATATACGTATGTTTGTTCATTTTTCGTACTATTAATCGCCAAAACAAAAGTCCGTACGACCGCTTTTCGGCCAAACAGTAAGTACTCGGACACATGAAGCCCGGCCGGACATATTAGTCAAGGCCTCGGCGCGGTCCGTGCACTCTGGAGCGCGAGACAGGCTCTCAAAGGACTTTCGCTGCGGGAGTGGATATGACGATTCCCCTGGTTTCGATACGAGAGGCCTCATTTTGTACGTACGTATCGGTAAATGTTGTCTGCTACCTTCCCTAGGCGCTCACGAGCTGTAGGAGCACAGCTCGGACATGTACCAGGTACACATCAGACAACATGCATGCACAGATTCCATCGTTCCAACACTGCTGCCCACACACCGTGCATATGCGACACACCCTTATGCGCAGTGTTGCTGTGGCTGTTTGTGTTTGTCGGAACCTGCCGTGTCCATATTCCACCGTGTGCCAGATTTTTTTATACGTATGTGCCCAGACTGACGCATATCCCTGTACTTTTTCTTGTGTTAGTGGACGGAGCACAGACTACACCAGCCAGGCGACCATAGCGACAGTGCACACAGCGTCCTTACCTCCAGCTTCCTACAGCACCACAAACCTGCTGCCCAGCAGCGGCAGCTGTTAGCACACCTTGCGCGTATGGATGATAGTACTGCGACTATCAGAGTTGATTTATCGGAGATTTCGATCGATCACTTGACCACGCAACGACGCAACGGCCACACCATCATCACTTCTCTTTCTCCCTGCTGCTTCTCAAGCATTTTGCTGTGTGTGGTCCAACATTGCCATTGCTCCAGCTGTCCTCAGCACAATGCGCAAAGAGCAGCAGGAGGCAGGGTAGTATGCGCATGTGGCAACATCCGCGCTGTACGCTCAGGACTACTACTACTACTACTAGAGTTATATACAACTCAGAAAAAAGGCGATATTTGGCGTACAGAGCCAAATTATGTACCTCTCGAGTTATATACGACCGTCGGATGTAGGCGATCTTATCGCGAGGCGTGGTCCACAACACACAAATATATGCTTGGGGTATTTTCACTCAAAGCATATATTTGTGTTCTCTTTTTGTAGGTAGAGCCGAATTTGGCTGACAAATTAGAAACAGCTCCCTTCTACTCGGTCATCCGATCATATCACCTTGCCAGCAAGGACAACAACAGCAGCAGTGGCCGCCACCACTTGATTGAGTGAGTGCGGCAGGCG
>JBBMHQ010073053.1:2545-12677 GCA_037834295.1 Postelsia palmaeformis
CTTCACAGCCCCCTCTCGCACGTACATTATTGTCATTTTTCAAGAAATACCGTGGCATGCCGTGGCACCACCTGCGGCAAAACCTTCCACGGCATCTTCCACGGTTTTACCACCGGACCCTCCACGGACCTCCACGGCATACCATGGAACCCTAACCCTAACCCTAACCCTAATCCTTGCCCAACCCCACCCCAACCTGGGAGCCGTGAACGTTGAGATGCCAGGTGCCGTGGGGGTTGCCATGAAATTCCGTGGGGTGACCATAGAGTGCCGTGGCGGTTGCCGAGGGGGTTGCCATGGTACCACCCGTCGCATACCACGGCACCTCCCACGGCGTACCATGATATGTTTTACCACACCATGGGATGCTGTGGGGATGCCATGGTACGCCACGGGTGTTACGATTGCCATGCCACGCCAAAACCCAAATCGCGTAGATCCCTGACAAAAGGGGACTGAAGCCCTAGAAGGGTTAAACCCTACAACTCTGTCTCAATATATAAGAAACGTTTTTATGCATCTGTCTTCGATACAACATCTGTGGACAGAGTAGTATACCCTTGTACCTGGTACATACCGGGTGTGTTTTACATGTGCCAGGCACCTTGTATGTGTTTCTGCGTATTTCTGTAATCATTCACAGGTATGGCAAAAATTATGGAGGGTCGGATGTCCGACGTCACTCGAGGTGAATCCCACACGCTCTCTCCGTCGAAAAAGCCAGCAGAAACGCCTGTTCCCTAGCGTCGGAGTCTCCGCGCACCTACCTCGACTGTCGGCGGGAGAGGCACTGCTGCCGCCGCTGCTGTTGTTGCTGCTGCTGCTGCTGCTGTGGCGGCGGCTGTTGATGCTGCGGCTGATGCTGCGGCTGATGCTGTGGCTGCTGCGGCGGCGGTGCCACCTCCAGACCTCCCAGTGCCGTCCACCACTCCGAACGGGATGAGGTTGAGGTTCCCTGCAAGCGCGAAGGTGGAGCAGAACGCGTACAGACACACGTACGCGATGCAATAGTGTTGGATATCGAACGAGAACAGACTTCGACATGTCTGGTATATATTACCGATATTCAAAAGAAAGTAATCGATCAAATATATGATTTCGTCACTTGATGCATCGAAGCTTTCTTTCAGCATCTGCAACAAAAAACACAGGGCATGTCAGTGGATGGAGGGCGAAAGAACACGTGCGATAACTGCAATACTGTAGCACGCACCCACACATACCAAGAACCGTCGATCTCTCAAAAAGACAAATCGCGACAGCATCATACAAGCCTCAGCACGTTCTTCACAACAGACAGGCCCATTCTTACGGGGGACCATAGATACTAGGACCGACGGTACACACGAAGATCTACCTGGCACATATTTACCTACTTTTACTCACAATATTTTGTCCTATTTACTATTTATTACTATGGCGCCCCGTTATAATAGCATACGTTCGAAAGAACGATCCTGTTAATACTCTCCTTACAAGAGTTTCACCTGGGGGGAAAAAGGGAGTATGATGGTAGTAAAACGGGTTACAAGTGAGACGGGAAAAAAAAATGGTGAAAAAAGTGAAGATCTCAGCGTCGGCCAAAAGCCGCTCGCCCCCGGTGGTCTCTCCGAGCGGTTTACCTCGAATGCTACCAAGGAATAGCAACCCCTCCCTTGGGACTTCGGAGAGGGGAAACTGATCGGAAAAAAAGGTGACGATTGTTTGCAGCCTCGGCGACTGCGTGGTTTGGGGAACGGACTATTAGGGGGCAGCATAGTAAAGAGGACCAGATATCGTTAGAAAAAATAGGGGAACATATGTGTTTTAGTGTGTACCTTAGGTCCTATATACTACAGTATGTGCCCCGTAATAGACAACTACAATGGTTAAAAGCGAGTCGTATGCCACACGACACGAGCGCAGAAGCAGAATTGGTTATCTACCCACACTGCTGGGGGCTCACACTACCGTATGATATGACACTGTGTATCACACGGGTGATAACACTAGCACACCCCTCGGGCGAACTTCCGAATCTGATTACTACTAATACTGTGGTAGCTCTTAACGACCGGGAGGGCACAAAACACCGAGCGATAAATGCGTCTATTTGTGGAAAAGACTTGAGAGACGAGATATTTCTTCAACATCTACCACTTTTTTCCCGTTTTTTTTGTTTCGTGCCCTCCCCCCTACATACATACATACATACATCGTTTCGGAGGAGCTTTTCGTCTCGCCAAAAAAAAACATCCATTCCGGAGGTGGGTGGGGGTGTGCTATTTTGGGTGCTATCGTGAGGTACTCATGGGACGGCTGGTGAGCTACTTGCTGCTGTATATGCGTCCTTTTTTCGTGCGTTAACCCTGTAAACGGGCTTCGGAAAGGGGGTAACTTCAACTCTTCCAGGGACTGCAGCTCCGCCTTGGGGACAACCTACTTAGAACTCGACCGGTTTACCCCCAAAAGGGGACTGGCTGCAGTTTTCCTTAAAAGGGTTGAAAGCTCCTCTGGGTGTGGATAGATATCAACCAAAAACAATGGTTGATAGCTTTTTTGGTGCTATCAAACTTTTTTTATGAGAAGCGTCAGCGCTCAGCAGCAGAACAGGTAGGGGCATATTGCTTGCGGCCGGTGCCGTGCGACTCCTTGCATTTGTAGATGTAAAATCCGGACCCCCCCCACAGCGCATAATCCCCCGAAGCACGCGGTCGCTGGTGCTGTAAACCGGTCACGCTTTCCATCGTCCAAAAAATAAAGGCACGTACCGAGGGGCAGAAGGGTAGACACCTGTGACCACGGCTTGCCCAGAAGGTCGTCGAGGGTAAAACCCCCTACGAGCTAGGCTGGAAAGCGAAAGTGATGATGAAAATATATCTTTATGAAAAATATATGTATCCCCCTCTTAAGACCGCCAGAGGGAATCGTGGCGATGATGACCCTAGGAGTTCGAGTCTTGCCGCGAGGGGATTGTGAATCTAGAGTTGTTCTACAATAGATATTCACCCCAAAGAATATGAGTTTTTTACGTCCCCAAGATATACGGCGGAATTCGAAGGGGACGAACATCTGAATGCTGATGCTACGCGCATCTCGTACGTCTATGTACGCATTACGCCCAACAACTGTAAACCACAAGCTACACACTCATCCTTCAACTGGCGCCCGGTAATGACGCCGTGGTGGTTTATAAAAATACTTCCCCAGACGTGAGACCTCTACTCTCGTAGAACGCCTTCATACAAAAAAAACGGACACACACGAATCAACTGCCAAGAGCGCTACTGCTGTAGCGTGTGGGTAAAGGCGCGTATTTCGACGCGAGTCGACGAGGCGAGACAGGGCTGAACCACCCCCTTCTCGCGATAAAAATTGCCACTGAAGGCAAGGCACGTGCCGTAGTGAGGAGGAGAGTGAAAAACCTGCTATCAATATGTGACCCCCGGGTCTGAGTCACGACTTTACAGTATTTGTGCTGTATATGCGTGTGTAGAAGGGAGGAGGAAAAAAGGCAAAAATAATATTCGGGACGGGAACATACACACACACGAAAAAAAGAGCCTTAAGTTCGCCCAGGGGTGGGATCGTTTTTCGGCGCCCGAATTTTTTCCCAGAACGGGAAGGTTAAGATTGCCAATACCGAACAAAAACAAAAGCAACCATGGTGTTTTCGGGGAAAATATCCGGTCGAGAAAAGAGCCTTCCGAAAATACATCGGTCGACTTTCAACACCCTATACCGTTACACAATGTCGAGAGAAAACGAGCAGCGCTGCCGGTCGAGAAAAGAGCCTTCCGAAAATACATCGTTCGACTTTCAACACCCTATACCGTTACACAATGTCGAGAGAAAACGAGCAGCGCTGAAAAACAAAATGTAACCCAGTGCGAAGTAAACGCCCTCCTAACGGTAACCCGGGCTGCTTGGGGAAGGGCATAATAGGCGGAGTACTCGAACTCACACCGCGAGGAGTTGCACGACGCGCGCGGTGCGATGATGGTGTTACTTTTTCACACCGTAGAGACCACATAGCATGGTTGACGAGACGAACCCCTTTTTTTTGCTTGTCGCTTCGTATGCGGTATAGGCAGTCTCATAGGGAAAGAGACTTGAAGAAAACTAGCCTAGACGTTTGAAGAAAGCATGTAGCCAGCATACGCGCTCGCTTTGCGTATACAGTTGTAAGACGCTCGCTGATTTCAGGCTTCGTACGAATGAGGCGGAACTGTATCTGGGCCTCACATTATGCTCACATAGCGGTTACCGTAAAAACTACCCAGATTCAAACGAGCTTAAACTCGGGATATATGCTGGAGACTGCTGTCTGTCACTCACCAGAAAGCGCCATCCTTGCTCCCAGCTGCATCGCCAGCAGCGGATCAGACGGTATCCCCCCAGCCTGCGCCAACTGCCTTTGCAAAAGGGTGTCCACCGCCGCACTGACGCCGCTCTCCCCCAACCCAACCGCGCCGCCCAACGAACCACCCGTGCCGCTCGCCCCGCCTTCCTCCGCATGCCCTGCCCTCACCCAAGACGGGAGAACGGTCGGCGGCGGCAGGGGAGCATTTTCTCTCGCTGCTGCTGCCGTCGCTGTCGGTACCGTGGGAATGTTGCGGACGGGGGGGGCAAAGGCTGCTGCTGCTGCTGCTGCTGCGCCAAGACTTGAATGCGGCGGAACAGACCCCACGTTTAACAGCAGCGACTGCGTATCCTGGCGCTGCTGGTCAAGCTCCTGCTGCTGCTGCTGCTGCTGCGGCGGCGGCGGCGGTGAGGCCGCCGGCTGGTCGATGAACTCGTTGGAAAGCACCTGCGGAGGGGAAGCGGCCACCAACACCTCGTCGCTAGCAGCATCGGAGGCCTTGCTTTTTCCCCCGGCGGCTGCAGCTGAAGCTTCGCCATTTTCGGACAGCGAGCCTTCGAAGGGAAGGTCACTTTCGTCGAAGATGAGGCTTGGGTCGATTGAGTCCGCGTTCACCAGCAGCCAGCTAAGGAAGTCGTCCGACTGAACGAATAAAGTCGTGCGGGGTGGCAGAAGACAGGGGAAAAAAAGGGCGTGGGTTGGCTGTTAGGAAAGGCTGCATGCATGCATGTACCCCACATTTCGGGTGTAAATTACTCGGAATCTCTGAGTTGGGTTATTTTCGGGGTATACTGTACAGTGTCAGGGTTATATAGAGGCTGGAAAGTACGACAGATACGATGATGGCGATTATGATGTTGATGAAGATGGTGATGGCGATGATGTTCTCGCATCTATAATTGCTCACTCTTGGCATGTGTTGTCCGACCAAGTGTCTCATACCTCCTCTCCCCTCCCCTCTTCTCCCGCCTCTCTCTCCCCCTTACTTTTGTCCGTGATTCGTGGCCTACCGGAACCTCTCTTCTCTTTCTCCTCTTCTATCTTGTGCTCAAATCAACGTATGATGGCCCGTGCGTGGTAATAAAATCAGGCTTAGTGTCCCTCTTGGAAAAAGTGCATCGGAGAACGCTGCTTGCTGCGGTATATCGTGATGAGTGCGGGGAAGCAGTTGCCATCTTTGTTTCCCCTGCGTGCAATCTAACTGACACAGGCGTCTGCGTATCTAGGCCATACACTACACGTTGACACGCAGGAAGAAGCGTCGTGTGTGCAAGAAAGGTGTCGGAGAGCAAAAACGAAAACACAAAAGCAAGCGGGCAACACATCACAGCACCAGCGAAAATCGAGCTGTCACGCAATCACGCAACGACAGGCAGCAGAACAGCCGCCCTGCCGCGTACGCATCCAGATTTTCCGCTGCTGCGTTCACCCAGCGTTTCTATTAATAATGTGGACCACCCCAGCCGCGCTCCTGGGCTCCCTGCCCTGTGTTGCTGCCCAGGTGGGCTTGCTACTGTCTGGCCTCTGCTGCATTTCGAGATCACTACCGCCTTTATCACGTTCGCTGGGGGCACAGCAGCACATGCAGCAACAACAGCGGCAACGAAATCAACAACAACGACAATAACAACGAAAACAACGACAAATAATGCGTGTGCACGCCGCCAGAACCATGCGCAGCAGGGAGAGAGGAGCAGCGGCTTCGAAGCGCTGCTAGACGCCAACGGTAAGGCCGATCGCATACGGGAATGGAGGATGGAGAGGTGCTCGCTGGCAGGCCGTGCGAGAGAGGCGGAGGCTGCTCGCTGCAAGCCATCCGATGCCGAAAGCATCGCGAGGCGACGGCGGCTCAGAAGAGCGAGCGGAGCGCGACTATAGCAGCGTTTCTTCTCCCCTAACCATTCTCCTGGTCTGAACGAAAGGAAGTGACCAGGTCCTAATGGTAAAGACGCAGGCGAACTTCCAGGATAAGCCGAACGCGTTTCGGTGTCTGGCGTGTACAGTTCGCAAGAAGCCGAGGTGGCACGCGGTTCGCAACGCGTCTATCGAAAACCCGTTTCGTGTGTCTTTATACAATACAAAAAGACACCTCTGTCTCAGCATTTCGTCGAAACTCGTATTTGCAAGCTGTGTGTGATACTTGGGTCGCGAGTGCTACGGGCTGTGCATGAATGAGCCCGTGGAGGCTAAAGGTCGGTGACCCCCCTGGGTGTGTATTGCTGCGCACGGTTTGCTGCTGTACCGTTGTGCGCACGCGTAGTGCTGCTGTTGCTGCTACTGCTGCTACTGCCGCTTCCGCATCGTGAAAATACACGTTCACGTATCTATTTACGAGCATACAGCAAGCGTTTTCCGAACAAAATGTCGTGACAAAAAAGGGGCGGGGGGCAAACGTCATCCAGCCAACGCACACAAGTTGACGGCATATAAAAAATTCTCAATAAAATACGAAAGTTCCTCCCAAACCGGTAAGCGATACGCAGCACTATTTTATTACGCGCCACCGCCGTTTGTATGTTTGCACCAGGCGTACGATATTTATGTCGAGGCTTTGCTTCGAGTGCCGAACACTTCACCCATGACAAGCTTTGTCTTTGCAGGGGGTAGTCGTAGGCACGGCGGTGTGGAAGGTAACGAGTACCTGGTATCATATTTACAGCAGGTATCATACACGACAAAAATCGATATGTATGCCTGCACGCACGGACATGCTTCCAACGAAACATACATCACAATTACAAAGGAGGGTGCGAGACGGCGCTGGTGACCGCGATGACGGTCTTATATTTACCGCGGCGTGTCACAGCAAACTGTTCAAAACCATATACCAGGGTAATATGAAACAACAGCATGACTACAGCCGTCGACATATCGGTGAAGACAACTGCGGTAAGTAACTGGGAGTTTATTTCCGGATAGCGTGCAATAAAACCGAAAACACCACCAGCGCTGGTAGAAAGCAACTCCCGGGCCTTCGTATATAGCTAATCCTTGGATCCTTGCACTAGAGCAGAGGTATCTCCCACCTACCACAACACACTCTGCTCGCCTTACGGTTGTATCGTACGACATGTCCACGGCACTGTCTCGCTACGAATACCGCCTGGGCTTCAGGTATGCGGCAAACGTTCGCTCGATCGAATCTGCTGGGCAGGATCGTACACACTCCCGGGATGTATTCCAGGGTCAACAGACCAGTCAAGCTCTGCTACGAGTATAAGTACGTACTTAGATTTGCGCATAAAAAATACCAGGTACCTCATGGGGAACCTGGTACCGTGCAGCTGTACCAGGTACCAGGTGCCAGGTATCTCATACCTGGTAGGTACCTATTGCCAGTAACTACGGCATCTCGTACGCCCGGTAGGTAGACTGGTTCGGGCATACCAACGCTCAAGCGTACACCAATTACGTACCTCGTATAAAATATGAACTGCTGAACGGACCATTGCTGCGCCCGGTGCACCTCGCGCTTTTCATCCGACACGTCGCCGCGCGATAGGCCTACGCGCATGTACGAGATTTAGGCGCTGTACTCTCGGAGCAGTAGTTGTGTAGTTAAGCAGGTACGAATACGACCAATTACAACAGGACAGCGGGCAGTCGGCACGCGGCGCTCGGTATGACGCGGACGTGCCGGCTGCCGAACATCAACTGCATTTTGTATGTGCTGTCTGATTTGAAAGGAAGACGGTATAGCCCTGAATATTTCTCACTTTGCCCCAGGTGTCTCTATCCGAAGAGTAAGATATCCGCGGGAGGGCGGACACAGCAGAGCTACTGGTTGTACTCGGCGGGACGCAGCAAAGTTGTGATAACACGAGGTACAGCAAGCAGTACCAGAAGCAACGTGTCGTCGTACTGCCTGTGCCAAGGAGATTTTTATTCAAATTCTACTTCTCGAGTGTAAAAACAGGTGATAATTTTTCGGTGTAAAGTTTTCGTTGCCTTCCGATACTGCTATTTTCGTGACTGCTACACTCACCACCGCATCCTCATCGCTTCCGTCCGCCCCCTCGCCCACGGCTGCCGCGAATTCGTCAAAGCTATCCATTTTCGAGCGACTTCAGCTGAGCCGTGCAACAGGCACTGGCAGGCTGCTTGACGTGCTACTCACAGGACTGTGAGAAATCTTCCCCGTTCGAAACATGCACAAGAAGTATCTGTAACACCATCGGCCCACGTGGGCGGCCTCATCATGTCACGATCATTGGGGCTCCTAGGCGTACAGTAGTGGCAGAAGTGTAAACGGAGCTGGGCACAAGGCTTGAGTTTGCCTACTAGCACGTGCATGCCGCCTTTTCATCGTGACTACAAGCTCTTTTAATGTGAGATGAACGAAACAGGATCCACTCGACGGGACTGTCCGAACATTGAACTTGCAGAAACCCTGTTTGCTGTTGGGTGTGGGCATTCGAGATTCGATTCGGCGAACGATATCCAGCATCCCCAATTTTCTACGAACTCAGCCGCAGCTCCCTGTTCACAATCACCATGATTGCATTGGCGGAGGTAGACTTGACCGTGGCCTATTTATCTCGACCCCTTCCGCCACCTGTGAAATGTGAATGAAACACCCTTCTGGACAGATGATCGATATTATCCTTCACGTATGTACTACAATCAGTGGTACAAGTATAACTGAGGATGGGCGTTGGGCACTGGCACAGCAGTACGAGTTCTGCCAGAACTACTTACATAGATCTCGCTCGGTTGGTACATCCCTGGCCTCTCAGAGCTCCCACTTGGAAACCGCCTCTCTTCATTACTTGCCGGACCTTTCCAGCGGTTCTTTGTTTTCTCAATTTCTCTCGCTAGGCGCTCTCGGTCCTAGCATCTCGGTCCTCTCTTCCTTTTTTATTTCAATGTTCGTGTGCGTGCGTGTACTCCGAGTACGGCACCGCGGGCGAGCCCGGCGCCGTCGCGGGTGTCAGCGGGTGCTGGTGGGTAGAGGAGGGGTTGCAAGGAGCGCGGTCGCCGCTTTCGTGCCTAGGGGTCGCTTGTGCCTCGAGGCACGAGGGATATATCAATGGGTTCTGCGGGGCCTCCATTTGTGATTTTTGATAGATAGAGTACGCACGAAGTATATTCGAGTATTTACAGTTTAAGGGTCTTTCGGGATTGCAAGATAAGAGTCACGTAGTGCTTATTTTTGTGACCGGCCTGAAAATCACTGAGGGAAGTATCCAGTCTAAACAACAAAATGTCGAGCTGGCGAGCGACGGCCGCGGTGAGCACCGGGCTTAACGCGAGGTGGGCGGCGGGACTCATTGTGGCATAGCGTAAAGAAAGCTTTACCTGGACCGAATCGGTGGCGAGGTGGTCGCGAGAGGGGCGGGCGGCGTACGAGGCTGAGAGAGAAGCTCTGCTGTACGATTTCGAAAGATTTTTTGACCGGCGCAAGGTGTTCCAATCAGGCAGAAAATGATATCATTGAGGGCACGGGGATTTTTCTTCTTTCCGTTTTTTTAATCTCGCTTTCATTGTTTTTGCGGTGCTGCTGTTGTGCCGTGCTGTGCTTTCTCTTTCGTACAGCAGTATACCAGGTATACAGCAAGCATGTCAAAAAAGGAAAAGGATTACCCTACCTCGGGTATTTTCGTACGTACGGCATGTGAGCGAGCGTAGAGAGCGACGTACGCCCGTCAACCGCCCGCGACGCGAAAGCGTATATGGCGTCCGAGCTGTTTTGCCTGACGCATGGCGGCGGGGATCTTGGCATTATCAAGTCACCAGTTTGCAACTACGACTGATCATGGAAAAACTATGTTCAATCCTGGATCTCTGTCC
>JBBMHQ010073075.1:0-12674 GCA_037834295.1 Postelsia palmaeformis
TCGCGAGAAGATTTCAGCACTTTCTTCCCTCGTCGACTTGCGTCGAATTCTGCCTACCCACGCAACGAACTAAGGCGCTCTCAGCAATTGGTCCCTTTTTATTTTTTCAAATAAAGTCTCACCACGGTGGGATTTGAACTTGGGTGCCAATACCAGTGGTCTTTGAAGCTGACCACTAGTCTACCGGGGCGACCGGCTTTGTGTATACAAATCAACTGCAACACGCTGATTTTAGAGGAATATCATATTTTACATACACGTACATACCACACATAAAATTAATGTGCCCCCTCTGAGTCCACAGCTAGCTGTCAGATTCTGCTCCCCCCTGAACCCGTATTTCACACTATCGACGTACCTCGCAAAGCTCCATGAAGATGCTTCTCGATAAAATCCTGTGGATCCCACGCACGTCGTTATTTTCCTTTCAGATACCAGGTATTTATGGTGTATGATGGATATCGATATTCAAAATAGTTCTAACGCTGCGTAAACCTGGTACGTCACTTCGGACTTGACCATTAATAAACATCTTATTATTAATAATAGTTTACCCATCTTCCCGCCCACACAACCACCCACCACCTAGCAGCCGACGCACCCACTCACTGACCCACTCGCGCCGTGACCAACCCAACCCGCCACCCACCGAATCACCCACACCGAGCCACGGCCCAGGGGTTCCTCCTCTCGAAGCAAGCGCAAGTGTCATCGCGTGAGTGAGCTGACCGTGCTGCCCGCATCGCGGACGAACTCGTATTTTGCCCAGGGCGACACCAAAGTTGAAGTCGGTCTGGCGTAGAGGGCCGTATATAGGAGATATACACCCATCTTACAGGTGAGAGATGAGCGTTTCAACAACAGCGTTACCCGGTATTCACCGATTCGATACGCTATTAATACTGGACGCATGCTGCGACAGCACTACTGGACCGGGGCAACGTATTTTGGAATATATATTTTCTGAATGACGGGCCTCCTTCTCGACCCGGAATGCATTTTTTTTCCCGCAACACGAACCGTGAATCGTACTTGTAACCCTGCCTAGCTACTATACTGCTACTTTTACTGTAGGCCATATATGGGTGATTGTTGCTATGAAGATTACCCAGGGCCGGGTGATCGATCGATCTTTTACCCGATAGCTCAGTAGGTGACACCTTCACATTTGGCGTCGACAGCAGGTCACGGATGAACACCACTTCGAACGTTTCTTTATAAAAACGCTTGCGCGTGCCTGAAAACACATATTATCTCCCTGGTTCCCCAAGTAATGAAACGAAGCGGGTAGGTCAGCGTACAGACGTATGTATACGGTTCTGACGCCCCAAAGATCCCGCCGTCCAGGGGGGGGGGGGGCGTTATGAAGATTGCCCTGGGCTAGGTAATCGATCGACCTTTAACCCCGATAGCTCAGTAGGTAACACCCTCACATTGGTGCTATATAAGGATTGCCCTGGGCCGGGTAGTCGATCGATATTTTACCCCCAAAGCTCAGTAGGGAACACCTTCACATTTGACGTCGTTCAGGTCACGGGTTCAAACCTCACTAAGATCGTTTCTGCAAAGAAACGCTTGCGCGTGCCTAAAAATTCATCTCCCTGGTTCCCCAGGTAATGAAACGAAGCGGATAGGGCAGAGTACAGACGTACGATACATACGGTTCTGACGCCCCAAAGATCCCGCCGTTCAAAGTGTTCTAAGGATTACCTAGGGCCGAGTAATCAATCGATTTTTGACCCCGATAGCTCAGTGGGTAACACCTTCACATGACAATCGGTCTTAGTTATGCGCTTTCATATTTGCTCAAAATGTCCTTATGATAGTATGGAGCTCCTCAAGCGAGGAATCTCAGGAGAAAAATAAATTGTGTATCTCGACCTTAATGGGCATGGTGTCAAGCGGTACCCTCCAATCGATGCTGCGATTAATACGAGCTTGAGCTGGAATTCGAATCCCACGTGGTCGTTCGAACTATCGAGTAGATGTACAAAAACTGAGTACAAAACAGAATCAAATGCTGATAGCGCTTATCACATTTTAGTCGCGTGGGTGGGCCCAGTTCGGTGCGAGTTGCGGAGGGAAGAAAACGCCGATTTTTTTCCCCAATGAAAATGCAAGGCAAGAGCCGTGTTGTGAGGAAGGAGGAGAGGGAGGAAAGCATGTTTCGTGACATCGTATCTCAGTTACGACTACTAGTAGTCACAATATAGAAGGAGAGAAAATGATAGCGAATATTATTATGGGATAAAAATCACATCGGTTGTTACTCGGAACACTCATCCTCCATTTTTTTATCGATACGGACAAGGCTTGACGCGGAGATGTGCAGCACAGAGTGGGAGGGCACCCACTCATAAACTACTTATATCGCGCCTGCAGGACGTGGTCAAAGCGCCCCTTTCCCCTCCCCCCTCCTACTACTACTACTACTACTACTACTACTACTATTTTGTCGACTGTTTTGACTCTAGATCGTCAGCAGTGCCCGTTGTGTCTCGTGTGCTGGTCGTAGAGCAAAATGATCCAGCTAGTTTAAAGAAGGATGGTGGAAGTGTTTTCGCGAGTCTGAGCGCGTGCTCATGACAAGGCTTCTGAGGGCACACATCCGGTCGTCTGGGGCTATTTCTCTCGAAGCTTGCTTGAAGTAAGTCCCGAACTTGTAGATGCTGAATGTCAACACACTGCAGGGCGGGGTCTCGACCGCAACCGTCTGCAACACGGGAAGCCCATACGAGCGGTTGCTCTATCGTAGCAATACGAATGTACCCGTTTTTTTGTTCGTGGGGTCCGTTTCCTTAGGGCCGTTTTACACGTCCCAAATATTTGGAACCAACTTTCGAATTTCCAAAAAAAATATCTTATAAAAAGGCGTTCCTCAATCTTTTTTCTACATGATTGGAAGCGTTCGTAGCTGAAAAAAATGCAACGAGATGCTTCCAAATATTTGGAAGCTTATACCCCATTTCTCAAGTTTTCTACTGCCGAGAGCCTTCAATTCGGAAGTTGGTTCCAAGTATTTGGAACGTGTAAAACGGCCCTTATTGAACCAAAGCGTGTATCTTGAGTAAAACCAAAACGTCACCCGGACGAGCCACGTGGCCTAAAGTACAATAACAATAGTATTGTTTAACAAGATATGTGAGTACTCGTATATATATATATATATACATATATCAGGAAGTCTCCAGGTCGGAATTCCCGTCGGTAAGAAACAAAACTGTGCAGAAAAAGGCACAGCAGTAGTGCACCCCTATTGTGTCCCACATTGGTTCTCTTACTTACGACGAGGGGGGGGTTCGGCAACATGCCCTCCATCAAGAGCTTCGACCACTGGAAAGCGCGGGCATGCTCGGTGTGCTCCCACATCATAAGATGCCGTTGTCGTCGGTGCACAAAACAGAGAGATATCCATACAGCACTTCGTACCGAATATATATTACGATGCTCCGGTATTTTGGCCTTGGCCTTCGAGTGGAACGGTTCATATCGCGGGTGTTCTCCGCTTGGGTTGACCGTCGCGAGTTGAAATGGTCTCTTCCATGGTAGAGCTCACGCTGTTACCCGGGTTGGAAGTGGGATCGCATCCCCAAAACCACTTAATACCTTTTCACGTGTACATTTCCTCAACTCCTCGCACCGAACGGGCGTCGTCTGTGATTCGGTAGTCCCGACACTTTGCACTTCCTTTTTTCTCCTGGCGAAGGTTTGAGGGTTCGTTGCGATCGTTGTCTCAATCGCTGCTGTAGCATTCCAGGGACAATCACACCAAACGCTCACTTTTAGGGTAATCGGTATGAATTTAGCTCGCATTTCGCGTGCCAGCCTAGAGCCAACACGATCTCCCGCACGACGTGTGTAAGGCCGCACTGCCTTGGTACTAGTTTGCCAGCGGTCTCGCCTGCTCGCTGTTGGCTCCACGGCAAACTAAGCAGAAGAGAAAACATGCCCCAGAAATGCGACTGGCCAAGGTCAACAGCAGTGGAACCGACATCCGGCGATGTCTCAAGCGGCGACCGATACACCCCATGCAACATAGAGTCGGTCGATAATGCTGTTTCTCATGCCGTGCCTCTTCGGAATATTTTCAGGATATCGTCCCAAGAGTTGTACGATGCTGCTCACCAAGTTATTGGCGCCCTTCCTGCTGGCGGTGGCCACAAACGGTGAGTTCAGTGACTAGTCTAGCTCTCGTTAAACTTGCTTTCTTCAAGCGACATGTATTAAGCTACGGTATGGGCGAAGAATTGGTCGCAGGAATTGTTTCGTTCGACCGAGGAGGGGGGGGGCTCTTCCGCTCTTCCAAACTGGTGATAATGAAATCCAGGCTCTCGATACCATGGGGCGACTCCCTGGGTACTGTACACCGTTCGCCGTTCGGCAGTAGCAATAAAGCACACACCCTTACCGTCGGAGCGCCGGTCGGGTTGACTGCACGCCGGTGAGGTCAACTACACGACCTGTCGGGTTCGGTCGTCGCGATGCTGGCTTTGTGTTTCACGGTCATTGGCTCATATCGGTGTTCTTCTACGTCTCCCGCTTTTTCTCTCCCTGTCCGCTCCTACAGGTATGAACTCATGCTTAACCGACGACGAGTGCACCTTTGGATCTACGTCCATGTAAGTAACTGAAGATAGAAGACAGTTAGCAACACAAACGGGATTGCGCACATCGCTAGCGTGTATGTATTCGAGCGAAACAATAGGGTGCTGTGAATATTTACTTTCGTAGTAAACCGTGGAGGGGAAATTTTGGCGCACTGCGCTTCGACAGCGAGTATCTGGTACGTGCCAACAAGGAAAATACGTTTCGAACTGGCCTCCTGTGCAGTTTTTCAGTGGTCGGTCGTCGAGCGAGCGATGCTTGGTTAAAAACATTTTTTTCCCCACCCTCTAATTTCGCCTCAGAAGTGTTGGGTAGCTTGGTTGGCAATGCGTCTGAACGAGGGACAACAGGCTCTTCTGAGGACATGTTTGAAGTGCGAATGTGCTCTACGGCAGATTATGTTTGACGATTCGAACCTTCAAGCCAGCCCCAGCAAATATATCCAGTTTTTTATAAAGCAAGCGGCGAGCTCAGAAGCAACAAGCTAAACAAATAGGGGCAGAGAACTCGAGTACTTTCTCTTGTTCAGTGGGCGGGTTTCTATCTTGACGCCTGACGATGAAATTCAATTACCCTCTTTATATGCTCGCCTTGCAAGGGACTTCGCGAGATGTGGCATCACAGACGAAGATGTGGCTGATCTTGCGGCATGCTTCGACCGTGTGGGACGGGGCAACATCGAGGACCTGTGAGTATGTACCAGCATCCCGAACGGGGGAGGGCGACGGACATTGCCTGCAGCCATATTAACTTGTGTCTCGGTTGGTGACTTGTCGAAGGTCTTAACCCATCTATCGCCGCCGTCGACATGTGAACGTCGGGCCAGGGCGGAACTAGAGAAAAAAATAGTTTTATTTCTCCCCGATACCATATGTAAACACGAGCTTTGGTCCGTACGCAAACTAACCTACTGCTTGCTGTTCCTGAACCGTGCTGCTTGTCGGAGCAACGCTGTTTGTATGACGCCGGCTGTTGCAGTACACACGTCTTGTATAGCTCTTTCCGCCCCGGTGGTTTTCGACCAGGACGTAGCACTCAGCAGGCCAACCAGATTAATCAAACGTTGCGAACAATGCTCAAGTTCGAACAAAAGGACGGGGCGTCAAGTGACTGGCCTTCATTTCGTGTATTTCACGTGGCAGGCTTGCGCTAACTTGTTGTAGAGGTCGTGCCACTGTCTTTTATATTTTTATTTTCGTCACAGCCAGGCTGTCAGGATTGTGTGCACAATACGCACAAAAATTTAACTCGAGCACACCACCACCGCCTGGGTTTAACATCCCCAGCTACTCCGTTGTTACTGCAATCGCCGCCCTTGCAACAGGAGCCTTGAAGGTAACGACCTCACCACCTTGCCCCTCGATCTCTTCGACGGCTTCGAGATTCTGACCGATCTGTGAGTGACTCCGTGGCCACGTGGTATCAATTAAATACTAAGCAAGACAGCTGAACATCGCAGTTTCGGCTCGAGCTTCGGTAGAGGCAACACGTTTTTGCCGAATCATTTCTGATTGAAGTCCATCTCCTCGTGTGAGTAAGCACACAACATCGTTTGAATCTGCGGCAACAAATTCGCGGTGTCCCTAGCGTCTTCGTTATTTATGTATTGGTCAGAGTTTGGGTGAGGCAGAGCAGCTGTGAGCCAAGGAGTTTTTAGAAAGACAATGTAACCACCTTGTCAGTGTTCGGCGTGTTAGGCGAGGTGCCATCTACCTGTACTTGGACCGGGAGTTTCCCGTGATAAAGTGTGGGTAGGAACACTGATTTAGATAGGTATTGCGAAAAAGTCAAAGTGTATATGTTGTTCATCTGTACATCACGCGTGGTATAGCTCTGTGTATCACGTGGGTACGTACACATACCTTGTCTCGCGATTATTATCTCGGCGGTTCCGGCCGTGGGTTATCATGCTTTTGTCGCGTCTATCACATGTATAAGACGGGATAGCCGTGTCAGCTTTCAAACACGTATCTGCGTCACGGAAACACCGTACGTTGTAAAATGCATCAGGGTGTTCTGACTCCCTGGCTCGCCGCGAGTGCTTTCACTGAAGCGTTTGGAGAAACTGCCTGGTTGTTGGCCCCCGGCCCTCTTTGTGGTTGACGGAAGACAAAAGGTATCAGCATGAACACGACGCTACTCTAAACATACGGTCGCGTTCCACTCACGGTGGAGCTCACTCTTGCGCTAATGAGAAGACACGATTGCCCCTGCCCTGCCCCTGATTCCCTCTGTCTGCTCCTGCTTCCTGTGTGATGACGAATCAGGCGTATCTCAAGAAACTCCAATCTCGATGCTTTGCCGGCCGACGTCTTCACCAGCTTGTCCTCTCTTCTTTCACTGTAAGCAACGTCCTTGTGTAGGTTGGCGGAAACAACGGCACGCGATGTCGTGTCGGATATATTTCACCCCTCCGTCCCATGCGCGAGCAGGCGTTCTTGTCTACCGGGCGATGTGCCGCATATTTTTAAACGGCAGGGCTTGAAATATGTTGTGCCCAAACTGCTCGATGGGCTTGGCAGCGCGACGGATTGTATCTGTCTTGTCAATCGGGAGCCTCAGCTCCCTTCGGCCAAAACAATCCTCTTGTGAATCAACAGAGTCTACGATCACCTTTTTATTTTCGTGTGCCCGTCGAAGTTGGGGAGAGAAGCCCTGTCCTTTACTCGTTTCGCCATCTTGGTTGTTTTTGAACAGCGTTGTATCTATCACTCACCGGGCTTGGCCGCGTCGCTTCAGGGCCATTTCACCGTTGCAGCGTCGTCACAACACTTTCAACGCCTCTTGTTTTGCTGCCTCGTGATCACCGCCTCGTGGATCCATGCTGACCAACAGGGACCTTCGTGAAAACGCGTTCACGACCCTCGTCGCAGGAACGTTCCATGGTTTGTCGTCCCTTAAAGAGTTGTGAGTGCCAGAAAAAGAAAAAGAAAAACATAAAATTTGCGGCTCCATCATGACTGTGGGCACGGGAGGGTCCATCGCATGTGAATGTATTGCGCGTTTATTGAATTAGTAGCTGGTATAAAAATCTGATGCTACCTATGCAGGGTACACAAGCCTAGTGGCTGCTGCGTGCGTGCTCGACATTTTCGCCGCGCACAAAGAGGCGTTTTTTTCGTGTGGCCCAAACGCGCCCGGACGGCGTTCATTCCAGCTGAACTCCATACCATTGGCCAGTGTGCTGGGTGCAGAGGCCTACCTTATGTCGTGAATAACTTACAAAACGTGTTAAGGCTGTACAAAACCCCTTGGACCCAAACGTACCAATGCACGCATGGATAAGTCGAGTGGTCGTCCATGCGATGTAAGTGGGTTGTTGGTATTTGTCTTCACTTTTACCAATGACTGAGAAAACACAAAAACGATTTGACCTCTGTGCATGCTTGTTGTAGACGACTCATCCCGCTAATAATAGTCCTCCAAAGTTTCGTGGCGTTCGTCTTCAATGGGCGGATCAGGTGTCCAGTGGGCATCGCACGGTCATGACATCGTTCGATCTCGGATGCTACCACCCGCTGTAAACCAGGACGCTTCGGGAAAACTTGTTGAACACCGTGGAAGCGGGGGCGTTCGAGGGAACAACGGCTTTGGAAGAGTTGTGAGTGAACCAAAGAAATATCGCCACCAAAGTACTAGGGGACGTTTGTTGCACTAGAAAAGTAAAGGTATATAGGTATTGGCGGTTGCCTCTTGGAGGAGAGAAGCGATATAAGAACGCTATGACCGCGCTGCGCTTCGATCCATATATCAACTGATTGTTGGCCGGCACGCCATTGATTCGGATCACTGTTGCCTGTGGGGTCGACTGTTCACTGCCACATATACCATCTGGAAGGCCGAGTTGTGAATGCCAGACGTCAGTAAACATTAGCAATGCAGTGCCATCGAGAGGGCACCGCTGATTTACTGTGTTTTAACGCAAACGGTACCACCACAACTGTGATTATCAACCAACAGCGTTCATTTTCCGGCTCGAAAACAAACCGAATCTCCATGTATCCGCAAATACTTGGTCGGCTTCACTCACCTTTGTATGTGGTCACTGGATGAGGGGGCGAGACACGTGCTATCGTCGACCATTCACAGCAAGGTACTAGACGTCGTCTTTGTTTGGTCCCTCGCTGTGATCCACTCAGGTCTTTGGCCGAAAACGTCTTGAGCGCTCTTCCTGCGGGCGCGTTTAGTGGCACCGGCGAAAATCTGACCCGATTGTAAGTGACAGTAGCCCAATATATCGCGTAGATGCGTAGATATATGCACGTGGTTCGGGTTGGATGCGTGAGGTATCCATCCTGTCGTACTCGTTTTTTGGTGCAGTGACTCATACGTCACGGCCATGGGTGTACGATAGTAGCCGCCGACGTGTGTGCGTGCGTACTGTGCGTCTTGGAAGCTGTAGACGTAGTGAGATACCCTTGATGCTCATACTTGGCCACGCGGTCTGTCGGAAAACGTTGTTTCTCAGCGCTGGCGGTAAAGCACGCGACCAAGAGCAGAACCCGATACGCTTGATGCGGACAGGAGGAGGCACTTGTGCCAAGGAACATCGATCTGGGGCTTGTTTATGAGATTATGAGATCGGCGGTATCTATGGGTGAACAAATACCCTTGTGTGTCTAGCACTCCTCGAACGTATGCTTACCCCCTTTTGGTGTCTTTGAGCCACCCCACGTAGGGGTTGCACTTTTTGAGCGAAAGATGTGTGACCAATTGAGTCACTCGAGGGAGGACATGCCAGTAACGATGAAGATTTTACGCGTATAGCCATTTTAGGACTTACGCACACAAGTGCCGGTCGGGTGGCACGAACGTTTTTTTTTCAAGTTTTCTTCTCGACGTTGCTCTCACGAACCGTCACCTCAAATCGCACAACCTGTGGTCACCGCCCATACGGTGAACAAACTCAAGGTCGATGTGCGGATGCACGCGGTAGAATCCGGACTTTCGGCCCGATCCGAAGCGATGCATGCTACGGCAAACGGTGCATCTCGTTTTTCCTAAAGGGGCTTGAGAAGATACTAGAGGAGCTCTGCTGCATGTCACCCGAACGCGGATTTCAGAAAAATGCACGATCTATATATAGCCCGATGATTAACATCTCACGCCCTACAAGTGGGTCTAGATCAACTTTTATTTGGTCTGAAAACAAGCGATCGTAGTATGTTTATTTACTCAGGAAGCCCCATCAGTCCTAACTATATGTGGCCAAAACAGTGCCGCCCTCCAACGCAGCTAGCATCAAGTACCCGGCTCCCGGCCACAAGCAGACCATGGAATACGCCGGATGCCCAATATTTGTCACTATCCCCCCCGCCACGGGAGTTGGTTGACTAGCGCATGTACGGCCTAGTTAGACGTCCACCACCAGGAGGTCGCGCAGGTGCATGGTTTCCCCCCCCCCCGCCCCCTTCCTTGCACCTATCGGGCACACATAAATCCTTGTCGAGATGTTGAACAATCTATAGCAAACCTCGGCGTGTGTCGATAACGCCTCACCCGGCACGTCGCCCACTGATGTGCTACCCTGGCTGTTTACTTTTTCCATCAAGGGTATGCTTGTTTGCCTTTGATGGCGTTATACACTAGAGTTAGTACATTTGCACTATTTTAAATCAGATATATCCTGAACGGCGGTGTTCCTTAGCCCACAATCGTGGGAATGCCAACCTTGTTTCGAAAAATGACGTGCTTGTACACCACGTGGGCCATGAGATTATTCATCGGGGAGCAGCTTGATTTTTGCTGGAGTAAGTTATCGGGTGAGGTATGGAGCCTGACCAGGTAGAACGCCTCACAATTGTTGGGGGAGCTTCTGTCGTAGGACGCCTCTTTGAATAATAGAAAAAAGACCCCACGACGCGGCCTTAACCGTTTTTATCGGTACGTCTGAAAGGGTGTGCCATCCGTTTCCAGTTTCCGCTCGGAACCGTTGACACCCTTACTGTGCAGAATAAAAGAAGGGGGGGGGGGCACTTCCGACCCCCTTGGTAGCCGTTCTTCATATACTTCATATAAACCCTTTAATTCTGGTCGAGCGAAGGCAAAAGCGTTCGTGCGCCTCGACTCAGCCAGCCCCTCTCGGTATCGCAGCAGTCACGCTCACCGAAGAGCCTGTTTTCATTCGTCTGACGTTTCATGTCAGCATCCCCTGTTGGACGCGCACCTGTATCGCGTTGTACGTCTCCCCGCTCGCCGCCCCCCTGGTATCGTCCCCTGGCAGGAGTCTACTCTTGAACAGTTTTACCTCGGTCCCTGCCGATATCTTCCAGGAGTTGCCAGCCCTGCAAACTCTGTGAGTGTTGGCGTTACTGATCTCGGTTGTGCCTCGTGAAAATACGACACCGTGGGCGCAATAGAGGGGACGATTTGATTCGTGCGACCATGTTTGACTCGTCGCAGACTACAACTGTCACATCCGTATATACAGTACCATCGGCAGATGGGGTATGATAATCATATGACCACAGACCGGACGCCTTCGACGAAGAGGACACGTAGTATGCTTTGGACCAACTCATTCGGGATTCATAGAGCTTGCCCAATCAAAATTTGCCCAGCATCGTTCGTGAGTGTGTTCTATGTATTTTTTTCGGGATGGTTTTTGTTCTACTTTAGACCTATTCAATTACTTCCAGCCACGTGTATGGTAGAGCGTCGAGCTCCTGGAAGAAGAGTGGAACACCCCTTCCCTCGGCCGCAGCGTGATCTATCGATACTAGCACACATTTTGCTTGGTGCCTTCTGGCCCTTACGTGCGCGATCAACCCCCCTGCCGTGATCACAGCATTTTGGACCGTAACAACGTGCGGGAGCTGCTGGCCGGCGACTTCGAGGGCGCCAAGTCTCTGGAGACACTGTGAGCGAGCTCGCCAGTTTTAGTTCAAAGTAGGGCAGTCGTACCGTACTTCAAGGAACAACGAAAAGTGGAGCATGGAAGAGCCAGTGTGGGATGATGTTCTTCGGCTGTCGAAGGGAGCTGGAATATTAGCATAGCTCGAGCATTCTGCCGGAAATCAGTTTTCGAGTTGTTTAGGGTGTGGGTTCGCCTGAAACAACGTTTCCCTCCGAGGTTTGCATACCCACTCAGGCATGCATGTCTAGCGTACTAACAATCGCGTTCGCTGTCCATCATTGTCGCTGCGCCGCCGCGTTACCTCCGACGTGGCGATGCACTCTACCAGATTGGTGGACAACAACATGTTGAAAACCGTGTCTGCTGGCACCTTCGAGGGCTTGACATCTTTACGTACACTGTGAGTTATCCCGGAGACAGTTCCGGCCAAGGTGAAGGCCGTGAAAAGAGCCATAATACGGGCAGCGAAGGGTTGACAAATTGTTTCTGCTGACGGCAATCCCCAGCTATGCAGCTACCCCATAAAGCACGTTATATCTTTTGAAAAGAGTGTGTATTTGTGTCGACTTGGAAGGCGTTCTGCGACAGAAGTCTACCCCAACATTCCGCGACGCTTGTCACTTGAGGGGCTATACACCTCACTCGAACACTGACTTCAGCAAAACTCCAGTAGCACCCCAATAAGCAATATCATAGCCCAAGTATACAAAATGTCATTTCGTTTCAACAAGATTGGCTCTGCTACGATTTTGGGTTGAAGAGCCCCGTCATCGACAAACCAATTGAGTAAGAATGTTCTACCTCCACCCGTGAACGCGCTTCTACCCAACAGGACACAAGTTATATTTGGTTAACTATGGAGAAGAGCTTTTTTTCACACTGGGGTATTTCTGACCCACCTCGGCAGCGGCATTGCTCATCCGGTTGAAATTTCATCATAGGTTTCTAAATCAGAGGTGGCTTTTGTTTTCGTTTTCAAGGTGTTGGTATACCTACCGCAGAACCGGTCCTGGTGTAAAGCCTGGGTGAACGTGCACCCAACTGCCGGTATCCGACACTAGTCTCACGTTTCTCGTGCGCAGCCGAGCGGGAAACGCTTGCCATATAATGCCGCACAGTGTAAAGGCGAACCCAGCTCCTGAAAAGGTGTTGATAAGCCAGAGCGCCAGATTAGCTGCTGTGCGACTCCAAGGGGGGGGGGTGTACTCGATAG
>JBBMHQ010073086.1:0-26652 GCA_037834295.1 Postelsia palmaeformis
AAGGTGAGCACCAAGCATTAGAGACCTGCCCACACGTCGTCCGTTCCCTACTTTCCCGCGGTTTTCTTGGCCACTGACGCCTCACTCTTTATGACCTTGAGCATTCGCCGGAGGAACTATTATTATGGCCGCTACCCTACGTTTGTATCCACTTCAGCATGAGTCTTCTTATGTCATTGCTCAGAGAGCCGGGGCGTTGGCACCTTGGTACTCTGGTCGTATGTCACTCATTGTCATTGTTTGGTTTGTGCTTCGCCAGCTGCTGTAGTCGTCAAGGCATGTGACAGGAAGCACACACCGCAAAAATTACACTGCGCATTTAAGGGATGTGCATCCTGCATGAGGTCATGTAAAACCCGTCGCACACGCGATCGAAGTAATAATATCTAATAGCACACATAGCTTAAGCTTGCAAATATGAGCTTCGACGAAATACTCGATCTCACAGCTGCTGTCTTCTTCAACTTTTTTTTCACAAATACTGTAGGTGGCCATAGATCGTGAAGGAAGAGAAGCGCAGTCTATCTATCATTAAGTTGGGGCTTCGTCAATCCGTGCATCAGTAAGCTGGCTGAATTGGATAGTCTCGAAGTAACACGTACCTGGTGTCCCCACCATGCGATGATCTCTGTCACAGTGGAACGCCAACAAAGGTGTGCGCGAAGTTCGTTTGGCCAAGACCCGGTCGGTCTATTAGCGGGAAACGGGTAAAGCTGCCTGAGGCGAACAGTAGTAAGACTCCGTCAGGTGAAATTGTGATATTTTTCGAGATTGGTGACCAAACTGCAAGTTGTTTCATGTGCCCAAATGCCCCGCTGCTGTTTGTGACGTCAAGCTGTCTTTTACACGGCGGTGGTCTTGTAAAACACGGATTCACCAGTTACTACTTTCCTGTGCCGGGCCTAAGCATAATCATATCTGCAGAAATAGGTACTAGGGAAAGCGTTTTGCGCAAAAAACGTTACATTCGACCCTCTTTTCTTGTCGTTTGGTGTTGAATTGCATGGGCCTGATCAGACGGACGATCATGCGTGGCCGAAAATATCACTCTGCTTTCCAATGTGATCGAACACTTTGCTTTCAAACTTGCTCATGCCTCATTCCAATCTCTAACGCTAACAATGCGAGTCAGGAAAAGCACCGGGAATCGTGCGCCGGTCCCCACTCATTGATGCGCTCCATCCCGCGGTGGCAAAGCAACGTGCCTTCAGGCTAACATTAAGGAAGACAGGCGAACCGAGCGTTTCTCCACCGATGGCAGCGGGAAAAAATAAAGCTGTGAATTCTTTACGAAACATTCGCGGCAGAAAACGTGAAGACGTCGCCGAAGCTGGTGCCCCCGCAATTGACAGTATCGCTGGGAAGATCTCCACAAGTCGGGGGAAACGCAGACCGTTGTCTGGGGCACCTCCTTCTTCCCCTCCCTCTCCAGCCGCGCAGCCCCCTCGCTCGTCACGGCTTCCCACCGGCCCCAAACCTTCCCTAGGCGAAGAGTCTGGGTCGGGTAATGAAGCAATGTTTGTGGATACTGCCACGCCAGCGATAAGACTAGCTGTTGAGCAGTGTGGGTGCGCAGAGGACTGGATGGATAAAGCGAAGCACTCGCTAGGCCCGAAGGTCTGGGACTGTCTCGGCTCCAGCCTCGCCTTCTACCGCGTACGTGACCGCTTCCGGAGCTTTTTGGGCCAGGCAGGCACTTGTAGAGCAGTAAACGGGAGCGGTCAACCGCTCGGACATTCGTCGCCGTTTTGTGGGGGGGAATCGGAGGGACAGTTTATCGAGGCAAGCGAGGCCCGGGACAAGAGGGTCATTTTCGGGCCTACTTTGCGGAAAGGCAAAGGACATGAAATGGAGACAGAAAACAATGGTGAAGATACATCAAGTTGGGGTGATCGCTTGTCACAAAAAGCTGCGTTGGCCGTGGAAGCGGTCATATGGTCACTCGCAACGGAGCGGGAGCGATCGATCGCTTGCGCGGCCATCCTTCGAGATCGATCGGTACCCAGCGAGCGCCCTAGCATCTCCACCCTGAAGACTGCGCATGGGAGTGGAGACACCCTCGGCGAAGGTGAAGGGAACTCAGAGTCTTCAACGACGGACACGACCCTCGCTGTTTCATGGCTGAGGGTACGCCGGCTTATCAGGAGCTCCCGCCTGGTTGACGGAGTGAACGTTGTCGATGCCGATGTTGACCTCGCCTTCAAGCGGTGGGAAGAATCGGAGCACGCCGGACGGCCCGCACTTGTCCCTGCGATCAGTCGGGCCTGCAGCCCAAGGCGGTCTAGCCCAGTAACTTCGGCACCAGGCCTTCGGACAGGGGTCAAGGCTGCCAACGTTCGAGCACGCGATGCTGCAACCTTACCAAGGATGTGCGACGCCGTGGGGTGCTCGGAAGGTGGCCGATACGGCGACATCTGTCCTACAGAAACAACAAGGTTATGTCGAAAGCACAGGAGTGATAGCATGGTGGATCTAGGACGTCGAAGGTGAGAACCGTGGTGCGGCGACTTTGAAAACTCGCAACATCCCAACCATGCGTGCCTACTCTACGAGCAGATGGAATGGTCCGTGGACACGCGTAGTGTAAGTGTCTACTGTGCCATAATCGTCGTTGTGAAGAATGTCGCCCCAGACGCTTACAGGCATCCGGATGGGTGCGTCGCAAAACTGGAAACTGTCCGGAGTGCCAAGGGTTGATCATGAGAGGACGACCCGAGGATTGCGCGGATATTTACCATATAAGACACCAGTATACCCGCGTATCAACACGTTTGTAGATACCAAGGTATCTGACTGAGGTTTTCGTAGCCACCAAGTACACTACCGCCATCTCGTATACCGTGCGAAGCCCGTACTATGTAATACTTATTTTCCTAATGGATGCTGTGCCACGCTAGATGGGGCAGGAATCGCGGGGTTCGGAAATTATCGTCTTGAGGGTCAGCGTTTTGAGCCTATATTGTCTGCACTAATTCGAAGGTACTCTTCGGTCTGCCCTGAAATGTGTCACGTTTGCTGCACCATGGTGTACACCTGACGAAGGTGCGAAAGGGAGGGTTGCGGGCGGCTAGCTGCGAGGGGAAGTACACTGGGGTCGACCAGGAAGGCTACGCTTTGCTCCTTGCACACTCAGGAGGACCGAGTGGACTCGGAAGGTCTCGCGTTTGTCCTTCTCACGCTGGCCGAGGCACGCCGGAGGGGTGTAAGGCAAGTGCGTTGTCGCATCGATACGTGGTTGTTTCGTTGGGCTGATCTGTAGCCTTGCAACTACCCTTTTGGCACGTAGGTGGAAATACCCCTCGGCCTAAAATTTAGCGGTGTGCACTTCGATCACGGCGCGGTGGAGACGGTTTCACCCAGCAAAACTGTTTTGGGTTCCCTCGTTCCATTTTTCCCGATTTTGATGATGCCGTTTGATCAGGAAACTGGCAGCAAAGACCAGCGGAGCCGCACCGAAGATACTGTCGTCGATGAGCGAAGAAGCGGCAGATATTGCCGTGTTGATCGTGTCAACAGCTCGGGATCTAGTTCTCGCCCTCACGAATCAGCCCCTCATTTCGGCGTTGCCCAGTGCGCCGCAAGCGTCATCACAGTCATCGCCAAGGATCAAAACTTGTGACGCTTCTGGACCCATGAAGGCCGCCGTTCGGCCTGATTATGTGTCTCAGCCAACGCTTCCAGTAACCGGTAGGTCCGTTGAGGGGGCGGTAGTAGTTTCTACCGCCACGGTCGGGTTGCTTTGGCCGAACGGCAGCGGGCGCTTGAGTGGTGATGCTCGTACATCCGACAAGACTAGGGCATCGAAAGCAGTTCCAAATTCGGACCACATTCGTCTTGCTCAACATGGCTTTTCGGCAGCAGATGGGTCGTCGTCAACACCTCTTGGTCGCGGTCCTTCGGCGATGCTTAGTTCTGAATCCAAGTCCTTTCCATGCGCAGAAGACGAAATAACTTGCGGGGTTTCCGGCGCGTTAAAACCCGAGCAATCTCTTCAGCAGCATGAAGCGGGAGCGCACGGAGAGGGGCAACCCGAAGCAGATGATACTATATGCGAGTCTGGCGAGGGCAAGGGGGACGACTCCTTGGTACACAAGACCCGGGGTAATCGGACAAGGAGCTATTTTCCCGATGGTGGCGATGATGAACTTCGAAAGTTGGGGCCGCAGAGTTTGAATACAAGTAGAGCCGGGCACAGTGATTGCGCGCATCGATCAAATTTCACTGGCGCGGCTTGGGACGGCATTCGATGGCGGGGGGTCGACGAGGTAAGCCCCGACAGATACTTTGCGTGATGGTCTGACACACTATCAAGTCGTTCTAGCTGAAGCTCCTACTGCACTCCTTAACTTGGGTTTGCATATGGCTTACCCTGAGACGTTCCGTGTCGTCTATTCGCAGGAAGAGCTGAGAAGGCATTATACCGCAAGTTGCAGAGCTGGAGCAATATGTTACAGTAGATGCTACAATGTCTTCGCTGATAACCGGCGACAGCTCCCCCTCCCACGGACAGCACCGCAAATACAAATATCTATGGAGCGCTGCAGAAAGTATCACACACCACCCAGAAGATCAATACTAGAGGGCGCGTATGATCTCAACAACGCAACCGAGTCAGTGCGTATTGATGGTGTTTAGCATCCACCGCGTCTGCCGGCGATATATTCTTGTCGCTCCTCTTTCGGTTTTAGCGTTCGACGGAGCGAGGGCTGCATGAAATACCGTCGCCGGCTCTGTCGTGCAGCAGACCCGCGTTTGTTGTTTGATTGTCTCGAACGAGAACGCCTCTCTTACTTTCACGAGCGTTTTGGCATCAGGTGCTAGGGAGGAACACTAGAGCGCTGAAAGCGGTGTTTAGACGATATTCTCGGCCGTCATGTGGCACCAGGTATGTGACTCTTCGAAACTCAAGTGTCCTTATCAAGTTTCGCAAAAGCAAAGACTGAGCGTGTCTCAAGTTGCACGTGCTACCCGCATACAGCAACGCGATGCTTGGATTTGTACTGTAAGAGGATCCGCTTGAAGGGCGTGCCCAGAATCCGTTTCGAAAGGAAAATCTGTTGATTTCTCCTGTAACGAACAATATAACGCTGACGTATTCAGCAGCTACTTAGTTTGTGTCTTGGGTGAAAACAACGGATTATGCCTGGAAGCATACATGTTGAGCTCTTCAGTGCGTGCGGCCGATCACAACAACAGCCGTGGAGGATGCCTTGCTGGGGCGGTCCTTCTCTTGGAGCAACCGAGCGATCGACTTGTACGCAATGCCACGTGTTACGGTACTAGCGAAAGGCCCAAACTCATCTCACATTTTGCCACATTATTTGTCGCCGTTACGCAGGGGGAGGGAGATGGCGTTGCCTGACGTCCTGGGGTTCTGCGACGCGTTCGAGCTCCGGCCGGGACTAGTATCGACAAGGGAAATTGTCGACGGTTTCAAAGAGGTACTCACTTCGCGTCTAGCGCTGCTGAAAACCAGACAATCTCGAAGATACGAGGGTATGCATCCCTGTTGCGAAGCGAGTAGAAGCAGTTGACAGGTTGTGGGAAGTCGGACAGTCTCGAGCATACGAAGGTATACACTACTGTTCCGAGTACGTAGGAGCACATGATATTTTGAGGCAAGGTTTGTGGCTCGGCCGGGATTTGTCAGGTCGAAGCGTCCAGCTCGCTAACTGCTACTCTTGATGAAAATGTGGCACTCAAGGCTCCCTTGTCGTTGCGTTCGTTGCTCTGGTACGCACGAGACTGTTTATTCCTGAGTTTGATCTCCAAGGGAAGACTCGCAGGAGCTCACGCGGTAGACGCCTTTTCTGGCGACTTGCGGCTGAACGGTATACTTGTGGCTTTCTACCCGATGAACACTACAATAGGGCACCCTTGCTTTCTTGTCATACAGTCCGTTGGTGAATTTGGTGCGCTTGCCCACCGATGTCGCCCTTTTCATCATCTCCCTGGCTCCTGTTTCGTCACCCTATCGGTGACGTACGAACGAATACGTACCCAACCCGCAGGTGATCTATCCGGGAGTGATGGGCCTTACAGACGAAGAAATAGGCTACTCGGTGAAGATACTTGAGCACAGCCCGTCCAGAAGGCCCACCCATTCAGGACTAACTCGACAAGCTGTGTTCCCCCCCACGAGCACCCGGCGGGTCAGTCGTCAAAGCGGAGTATATGTCGGGGGAAAAACCGTCGCGCCGGCCGATGCTAGAGCTGGAAAAGGAGGGGCCGATTACGGCACGACTTTTTCATCGTACTCAGGGAGCGGCGACCACGCGCGCGTACCCTCTCACCATGCAAGCACAAGCAGTGGCGCCGGAGGCAGGGGCAAGACGGTGTACCTCGGAAGAGCGCAAAAGTTCCCGCTTCGTCGGGTTCAGTCGACTGTCGCCTCAAACGATCAGGACTTGAGCGGCTCCACCGACTCTTCAGCAGGTGAAAATTGCGTTTGATTTTGTCACACGTTACCTGTCGGCTCCATTCGAGCCAATTCAAGTTGAACGACCCGAATGATGCCAGACACAACTGACGCTTGCAATATCTACTCGGATGCTACATACTCGATATCACACTGACCACCATGAATAGTGGAAGAGGGTGACACAGGCGTTTTTCAGCTTACGTCTTGGGGCCGGCGCTAGCGGCAAAAATAAATCCCGCCCGACCACGGGCCTTGAAAAAGGCTAGGAATAGTCAGGCGTTCCGTAGGAAACTACATTTTTTTGTTTCATATGTTTTTCTGAACGAGCCGGTTCCAGATAGTTCAAGGCATGTCCGTAAATTCATTAGCGCAAAAGTTGGAAGATCTGACTACGCAGGGCCTATTTATTAGGTCATATTTAACGCCAAAAGTTTGATCCAATGCTGGAAGTAAGTAATTGTCAGCAAATACGCGATTCTTCTGCAAGAAACCCCGACGTCTCACGCCGTGTTTTAGAGATGGATCCTGTTTTTTGTTTCGCATATGTTATGTGAGCCCCTTTCGACGCCTGGACGAACGGTTTATTTCTTCTTACACTTTCGTCGGGAATTTGATGTTTGGCAGTGCCCAAAACACCCCCGCATGAAGAAAACGAAGGGAAAATAGAGTCTGTTAACAGGTTCACAGGGGCTCATAGAACATGTGTGCAACACTGCTGTAGGACCTACATTCCTAAAACGGTGTAAACTTCCGACTCTGACTAGGTTTATCCGACTCAGCTCGAACCAGTCTGCACGAGTAGTCGTACGTACTGTATTAAAGGCGAGTAACCCAAATGCTGCGTGGCAACATACTTTCAGTTCGACGGCATCCTTGGTCGGCTTGGGTGTGAAGGTGTCTGAGCACCCCCTTCTCCACAGTAGACCGTTGTCCCCCAATCCTCGGCATTTTTTCCCCAGGTTCTCTTCAAATAACAACAGGTGATGGTGTCAGACGACGTGCCAGCTTCCGCGGTTCATCTATTGGCCGGATGGGAAACCATCACTCAGATGCAAACGCGGGGTGTGGCGCCATGGCTGGGGTTTGCGAAGCGAAAGACCCGCCAGTGGCACCAGGCTTGTCGCTGCCACAGTTTTTGGAGTGGATGTCGGAGGTGGCAGTCAGGTGTCCAACTCCCGTCAAGACTTTCGGTCGCGCTTTCGCGCGTCCACCGGACGAACAAAGGTTCGGTCGTGGGGGGAACGGCCGCTCGGGGCCGTCGTTAACGAGCACCGGCAAGGCGAGCAGACTTAGCTCTACGAGCCGCGAGAACGCGGCGAAGGCGGTGGTAATGCTGCAGTGGATGGAGCTTTCCCGCGGAATGAGAAACGGAGGTATTCCCCCGTTCAGCCTTTCGTCGTGCCTAGCCGAGGCAACACCGGCTTGTGTAGGTTTCTCCAGTAGAAGATGACTGTTTGGTGTGACGCAGCGTGTGCCCTCTTCGTCATGGCGTCGGTTAGATAGGAGTAAAGTACTGTGCTGTGTCAGCTACCGCTTGCCTCCGTTTTTCGGGGTCCTATTAGAAGAGTGTCACCCGAGGGGTTGCCGTTCTGGTTGGTGAGGCTGTACTATTAACAGCAACAGCCGTCGTGACGTTTAATTTTAGTTAGAGTATTTATACCTGGGGAGACGGTCTTCAACCTCGCTATGTGCTGTTCTGCTCTTCGGCTTTACACATTTGCAAAAGCCCTGCAGCTTGGATGTTTCAAGACATATATCGGTAAACGGGGACTATCATTCTGGCGGATCGTGGATACTTTGTAGGGGTTTGTAAGCCCGCTTGCACCCAAATTGTAAAAATAAAGCTCAAGCTCACCACACTTCCACGTTCTAGGTTCGTGTCGAGTGTCAACGGTTTTTAGAGCCTTACGACCTCTCACCCCGATACCGGACGCCTAAGCCGTTGCAGTCACTATTCCTTCATGCCTCGGTGATCTATAGCACGAGTGCGTACGTACGCGATCTGACCCCCGTATTACCCCGGCAGTCTTTGGTTGTCGAACGCGGCATTTTTCTTGCACGAACTTGGTGTGACGATCGTCAAGTCACCTTTCAGCCGCCGCAACCAGTGCTCTCTACGTCTGGCGGAAAGAGCCGATAATAGTGTTCCTTGCAAGTCCCGTATGTTCATCCAAGAGCACAATGAGAGGCTCATTTTTGGGTCCAATCTTTCTGCCTGCGTTTTCCCCGATTGTGAGCGTTTATTGTACCCCTCTGCAAGTATTATACTACTGTAGTCTCCTCATGAGCACCGATGGGGGTTTCGTTGGGTCCGGGCTCCTTCAAGTCGGCCCCTCGAGAGGAGAAACTCATTTGGGCTAATCGACTCACTTTCTGGTTTTCGTGCAGCATTCTGCCGTCGACTTGGCTTGAACCAGCAACCAAATTAATTGAGTTTTTTCACCCAGAGCACTATTTTACGTATCGCGAAGAAAGTTCGTTCAAGATTCAAGAGGTGATTCAAGCTAATCACCACAAGTTTTCTCCGCCACGAATGCCACTTGCACTACTTACCCCGATGCTGCATATTTGGTGTAACACTTGTACCCATGAATAGCGGAAAGCGGTGACATGGCTAGTTTTTCGTTCAGGGTGTAGGGCTGGCGCCAGCGGTGAAGATACGTCCCGATCAACCACGAACAAACCTGCAAAATGGGGAACAATACGTACGGTATAGCCAGGCGTTTCCGGAAGAACCAAACACTTCCCTCCACTTTTTCTGAACGAGTCGGTTCCACCACAATACGTGTTCCAACACATCCTTATCAAACGTTTGTATAGAGTAGCGAGTGTTCGAATAATTGACTACAGTTAAGGCCGACACCACGCGCCAACTTTATCGTCGATCCCGGTCTAAAACTATTAATAGTTATTTTCATGGCAAGGACGTACGTACGTACCTGGAAAATTACGCCGTACACTGCTGTAGAATCGAAACGCCCATGCATCTGCATGTACTCGTACCCTGTTTTTCAGGATATGATAAAAAACGCTGATTGCTTACACACACACTTGTTTCGTACGCGTATGCCTTTGACGAAAGCTTGACCGGAACTGTTTTGTTTTTTTTTTCATCGGAAATATCAGGTCTGCAGGAGGTCCATGTTTTCCAGAAAACCTCAAGTGATGACAAAGAAAAACATTCGAAAAAGAGCTACCGGTACATTTATTTTCGTTTTGTAGTAGGAAAAAAAATGCAGTCGCGTCATTTGTTGGCGAGGGCTGATGGAATAATAACCGTCAAAAGGCGTGGGTACGTACAATTTCGGGGTCTATTTTTTTGGCCGGGAAATTAATATCGGTCGGTAAATTAGAACCGATTTGTAAGAAGTACAGAGGAACCCGTGATGGCTTCGTCCGTTCGAAATTTGGAATTTGTGAGTGAAGTACGTGCCGTACTTGCCGTACTCGTACACGTACGTTCCATACGCGCCATACATGCCGTACGTACCGTACGTATCGTACATGCCTGGTAGCGATTAGCGATACCGACAAGCCTCGGAACTACGACAGACAGCAGCACCAGCAGCAGCAGCAACGCCGAACAAATTTAAGTCTTCGCTGCCGCAAAACATGCTGATGCCGCCCAAGTGTACTCTCGGTTCCGGACCAAGTGGCCAAATCTCAAAATTCGAAATACTAAAAGAAGAGGCGAGGTTCGTAAAACATCTACAATTAAATACCAGGTATATCTTGGGTATACTACTGCAGGTATCGGCCGCAGACCGTCGCTGCGACGACCCTGACTCCTTCAAGTATTTCGCGCACAAATAGTCGCCTCTATTGTTAATAGCGCTTAACGAGGCAGCGAGCGATCGCGGAACAGCACATTCGACGCGGTCGTAGCATATTCGACACGACGACACGGCGACACGGCTGCGTACTACTGGGTATCGGATACTGGATACTGTATACTGGATACTGGATACTGATGGTTGCTCGTTGGCCCGTTGGCCGTTGGGCTGTAAAGCTAGGCCAGTTGGACAGTTGGACCACGAACCATAAAATCTGAAACCGCCAGATTGCTGAGCAGGAACAAAACGGTATTGCCCCGCCCCGACGGAGCCCTTTCATCGTGTCATCCCCTACACAAATACCTCCTTATCACTTTCCCCTCTCGGGCTACACAGCTACTACGTACCGTGTGTGAGGGGGGGCAATGCCGGCCTTCGTCTGCCCTCCTGCGTCTCACACATTGGAAAACTTCGCGGATGAGGTGATGCAGCCTTGGTCTTTCTGTCGGTTAATAAACACAATCGCGCCGCATATCGAATGCTCAGTGTCTGCTGGCGCTTCTTGGTGTCATTCTCCAGCACCAAAAAAATCAACGCAGAATGCCTCTCTGGCGCCCAGTGATCATAAGGCATGGACTCTCTGTGCAGCAGCAGATTGCGCGTCTTGTTCCAGCTATGCTCTGATAGTAGGGCGTGTACGTGGTATCGTGGCGCTGTGTTTGCGATGCCTCACAGCCAAATGGGGGCCGCCGACATTTTAGTTGCATTCCCCGAGCAAGCTGCTTTCTCTGCTTTCTCGCTTTCTCCTGCTTTCCCCGCATGAACGAATACTTCTTTGTCCCGGTTTTCCACGAGCAGTGCGAGCCGTCATCACAGTAGTCATGTCGGTGCAGTCAAGGAGCCTTCCGCGATTCGCAGACGCATCGGCAGGGCAGCATGCAACTTTCTTCGGACGAAAATGTACCCTCAGCGCAAAAAATGGTACACTCACAACAGCTGTTTTCCGTCCCATGTCATGTGACACTCGTATGTGCACCTCGCGCCGTTTTCATCGCGCCCGACCTGGCTGTCAGATTGAGAACGCTTGGAAGTCGGTTGTGTGCAGCTCCCCACGAGACCAACATGTCAAGCCAAATTTCGAACCGGACGCACACGCGCACGTATTTGGAGGGTCTACCCTAGAAATGACGTGTGGGTGGCGAGGGCCTCAACATTCCAGGTATGCTTGCTGTGTTTGCTGGAAATGCGGCTGAAAGTCTTGGTTTACATATTGCGTTCGGCGGTTTGTACACCGAGGCTGTCAAAACTCTGGCATGACGGATCGGAATATCTCAAGAACTGGCGATAGCAGTACGAGTACATATATTCACGGGCGCAGTTGGTGCCTAACCTTGTCCGTTCTGCAAGCAAATAGAGGGCATAACGAATTTACTTCTGTAGACTCGCCCTTAGCTACTGTTGTACAGAGTAGTGTTGGCGTGAATCTGACGTTTATATCGACCGGAAACGTACGTAGAGACGGTAGGAAGGTCCAAGCCCAGCAACAAACAACACGCGCGTATATACGAAATTTCGAAGGATCTATCCATGAATTGACGATTTTGTTACCCAACAAGTTGGCAGCCATGTTTTTCACTGGTGTGGCGTCGCGATACGTCAGTACTTTTGCATGACCAGACTTCATAGCCCCATGTGTTGTGAGCTTCCACATATCTTCTCACACCCCCCTGAATTTTCGGGACTGCCCCAGCTACTCTCAGCAGTGTAGTCGGGCCTTCCCTCTCCTCCTCAACTGTAGAGAGTTCGCATACAAGGCACCACCTATCGTGAGTACTACGAAGCACATCCGAGTGACCGGGAGGCGGAACGCGAGACTGCCTGGTCAAATCGTCAGAGCGCAGACGATTTTCGCTGAAGGATCTGTGCGCAGCGACTCGTCCTCTTCTTCTGACGAGGAACAAATCTACGGAGTTAACCGCATCAGCAGGCAATGTGGCCGGAGGCAGCGTATGGCAAGAATAGTGTCCGGGCCTGCCCAGAAGGCGGAGGTAAGATGAGCCCGGTAAAACTTGAAAAAAAGTCGAGTGGCTTTTCTCTGGGAGCGCGTGTTGTGTTACTTCCTGCCAAAGTGTACGAGATCTTATCTCCAGCAAAGTTGTTGCCGTGGCAAGGTGTATGGGGGTGTAAACTAGAGTGTAGCGTCATATTGAATCTCGTCCAATAGCCACTACTCGTATCTCAAAAGCTGAAAAACACCTGGTAAATAGCGCACAAGCATCCCGACCTTAGGTGCAACGGGGCCCCAAGGTTTTCTTGACTTTCGTGATATCGCCGCTCGGTCTGGCGTCAGGGTACTGTTGTAAGGATTACCCTGGGCTGGGAAATCGACTGATCTTTTACCCCTATAGCCCAATAGGTAATCCCTTCACATTTGGCGTCATCGGCAGGACATGGGTTCGGAGCTCATTTCAAACGTTTCTTTTATAGAGACGCTTGCGCGTACGGTCCCTAAAGACACATCTCCCTGGTTCCCCAGATTTCGAAATGAAGCGGGTAGGTCACTGTACGGCCTTAGTTCGTACCGAAGCCCCAAAGATCCCGCCGTTCGGAGGGGTGGAGAGTTTTATAAGGACTACCCTGGGCTGGGCAATCGATCGATATTTTAGCCCTGTAGCTTAGTAGGCAATACCTTCATAGTGCTGTAGACCGCGCTCAACCAAGGTGACGTTCATATCGCCGTTTCAAGTGATGTATTACTAAGGGCCATGATGATGCCCCCGCTTTAGCCCATATCCCTTCTGAAATCCTGCCTGTGGCCACTAAACAGCCTGTAACAAAACACCATTTCGACGGGAGAAAATAAACGAGTACGAAATAGTAATATTGCATACGGCAGTATCACACCAGTCCACAATGGAAACTATACTAACGAGCTGTGGTACACCATCCAGTATGGCTTGCAACCAATAACACCAGGCGGTAATATATGCACACCCGAAAAAAGAAAGGGGGGGGGGGGGGGGACGTATAGGTGGCAAAAATAAGATAGAAAATACGATATAAAATATAAAAATAACAAAACGAAACACGAAGCAAGCATGCGCTCAGGGCGCAGGCCGAGTCCCGAGGACAACGTTTATGTTCGCTGGTACCGTCAGTCCTAAAATATATCGATATGATGGATCAACATAAAGACGTCGCAAGAAGATCAGACGGAAGGCAAGAAGACAAGAGGAGGGTAGAGACAAGGAGCTAACAACAAACTAAAAACGAGCAGTGCTATGTGCAGCTGTTGGGTCAAGGACGACACAACCCACACAAAGACCACAGAGACAGGCGGAGCAAGGGGGGGGCAAAAAGGAAGAAGAAGTAGTCATACATAGTCGGGACCAAAACCCAAGACGGACGCCAGAATCAGGACCTCCCTATATTTGCACCCCATAGTTGGTCACCGTTACTATAAGATGAATTATATTACTATGTTCGCCCATAGGCGACGGGATACTCGTCTTCAAGACATCGTACCCTCAGGTATAGTCCAGCACGAGTTTTCCCTTGCACCCGAACGCGTCTACAGCATGCGGCTAGCCGTTTGGATGGTCGGAATGCTGATCCAGATCATGGTGGACCAACAGACGCACAGCCCAAGCAAAAAGAGGGCGGATCGAGTAGGGGTATGGTGGTGTTCAAGTCTGAGAGCCATAGTTCCACCGTACGGGCGCGTGAGCTCTGCCTTCCCCGAGTGCAGCGGGGTCTCGACCGTGACGACTTTCTCAAGAAACGTCTTTCCAACAACCGGGAATCGTCCCTGCCCCTCCTTGGCGGGACAAACACATTGTGAGTGCTTTGGAACAGTTATGTGTAGGGTTGAACCGCTATCCGTAGAGGCACCGCTTTGGGCGTAACAAATATAATGGCCGTTCGGTCTTCATGTTTACTCCCCAACACCCCTTGGATGCCCATCCAGAGTTGTACTCCAATGCATTGCAGTGCAATGCAGACGGACCACCCACTGCGCCATATTTTGAGGAAGTGTCTTGGAGGGTGATGGATTTATGCGAAATATCAACGTCTATAAAACACTGTTTTTTGCCCGACATGCCGGTTTTTAGGAAAAACGACATAACGAGGGAAATAGACGAGCACCTTGCGAACCTTCGCGCTTCGCCTCGCGAGAGACAGGCCCTGGAGAAGAGAGTCCTGCACCACCTATCAGAGGAATCCAAGCATCGCGCTCGTCATAACGGAGGTCCCCCAAGCGGTGGAGGCGATATGAGCTTGTGCAGCAATGATTCCGTCGGAAGTCTGACGTCTGATGGCGAGCTTACGCCAGGGAACAGAAAGAAGCGCAGCACGCACCGCCGGCGCAAAGGGCGGCGGACTGGTGCCGTCGTTGGCGCAACCAGGCGTCGGTTGTCGGCTCCTGCCAAAGCTTCGGAAGCTAGCGGGCGGGTATTGGCGCAGACTCTGCACGCACAGGACGTTGTACGAAGAAAAAGGTATCACAAGGAATATGCACAAAACTCGACAGAGAACAAACAAGCTCCTTGAAGGTAGCCACATACCCACACCATATCCACGTCAAATGCTGCCTGTAGCCACTTTGAAGGCGCATGATTATTCTTGGAGTTGGAAAATACTTCGTCGAACGCTGTTGCTGACCCGGGCTCGCGGAACACAACAGTATCCAGCCTCGGCTGGAAACATGTGGCATGTTCGGTGTGTCTGCCGCTGTCCTACAGTATCGCGACTTCAGTCTGTCAGTCGACATCCTTGCCGCCGCCTTACATTAGTAGCTCGACTTTTCGGTTGATCGACGTCCTTGTAACATATAAATAGCACCATCCTTGAACATAACTCTGCTGCACGACGCACGGCCAGGGCGATAGAAGAAGAGAGGATATTGCAGCTAAGGGACCGCTCTGCTTTGTTGGCGGTTAGAGCTCGGCAGAGGAGGGACAGGGCGGCGGGAAGAAATAGGGCGGAAGCGCTCGCCGTGACGGTTGTCTGTGCGACGCGAGTGAGCTCATAGTTCCGCAAATGCTAGAATCTCCTTGATATGTTGGAACTGCCCTCACCAATCATCAATCGCACCTTTGGCTGACGTACGGCTTCAAGTACCACACTCGAAAATACACATCGAGATAACGGTGGTTGTGATAACATACACCACTCTGTCCGTAAACATAAGGAGCGTTTGGGAATATTGATGAATGCGCAGTTTTATGTATATTTCGGACAGAGCGGAGCTGGTTCGGTGACGAGCACGGCGGTACAGGTCGTCACTTTACTCACCCTCCGAGGCCAGCTTCGATTACATTTCTTAAGCAAGCGGGGTCCGAGGATAGGACGACAGAGTCGTCAGTGTCAGACGTCTTTAGTTCCCACGCAATGTTGGCGACCGAGAAACTCGTCCCGTTTGTGTGTTATACATTGTGCAATAGCCCGCCAGTGGCTACCGCTTGACCCCGTAGGCCCCCTCTGTTTGCTCGCTTGTTGACATCCCGTGCAACATGCTCACATCATACCAGGTATGGGTTTAATATTACCGCCTTGGGTTTAATCAGAACTAGGTCATCCGTGGGTCGTCGGCGAAAGCGGCTGCCATCAACGTTGGACTATGTTTGGGATATATTTTCTACAATTTGTGTGTTTTAGCGTTCCGACTTCTCCCCCCCCTAAAAGCCTTGTTAATAATTCCGTGGCGTTTCTTTCATGTATAGATTCCCGTCTGCCTTGGGACTACTGTTCTCCGTACTCACTTGATAAGGAAGACACGCGCGAAAAGCAAGCGAGAGCAGCAAGAGCAGCCAACAAAACTATATGCATCCAGTTTTGTCCTCCACCCCTACCCCTCCTGTAACCGTCCTATATCTCCGTGTATTTCTCGTCGATACTCAGTTCGCCAAATGGCAGCAGCATATCCAGTCGGGGAGGGACGAGAGACTTCGTAAGGAAATGTCTGAAGCCTCAGCAGCCAGGATACAGGTGAACGGCGCACAACATCGTGGCGTTCCCCGAATTTAACCGACAAGGTCGATCCATATTTCGTGATCTGAAGTAACGCAAAACCTAACCAGCGGAAGCCCAGCGTCGTTCCTGCGTACGCTATGACCGTGACATCGTCAACTATTAATAGATCACACATGGAATGTTTTGTGATAGCGACTTCCAAGAATGCTGCTGGCTTTCGTCAGGATGACCTACCGCCGACAACTCCACTTGACTCATATTTGGGACATTTTTGTTCGGTGTCCAACGGGAACCTCTGCAGAAAGCATGGTGCCGCTCGCACACGAAGCGTACTTGGGATGGGGTTCGAGCTTCTGCCCCCGCTGTCCAGTCTACTGTGCTCAACATGCGCAACAAGGCGGCAGTGGCAAGGGCAGTCGTGGCAAGGAGACACAGAACACAAGCGGCCGACCTAATCCGAATAGCGTTGAGGGTGAGTCCCCAGTCTTCGTCAACTTGTTAAAGGCGGTTGCATTTCCGTTTCAGTGCAAGGGTTGCTGGGGGTGCATACCGTGCTTGAGGTGTAGATGTTCTTCAGTTATCATGTGTACTATCCTTTGCTAGTTCTATTTTTCGCCGAGCGAGGTATTTCTTCCACCCCAGAGTTATACTGAGAAGTATATTGGAGCCTGTCCTGCGATCACGGACTGCATTGTATTGTATGGTGGCGGTGATTGAATGTGAGAACAACAACAACCGTGCCGAATGCCTGATTTGAAACTGCCTACCGCTGTGCGATACGCAATTGACTAAATCTGTTGAGACGACTCATCGAACTGTACGTCCGCTCCACCACTCAACATGCCTGGCCCGTGTTGTTCTGTTGGCCAGGCTGGCACGCGCACTCTCTTCCGGATGCGAATCACCTACTACCGCGATAAGATAATCTCGTGCCAGAGGCATTTTACGAGCTTCCGTATGGTATCCAAAGCGAGAACGAAGATTCTGACGTGCAAATGGGGCCGGTGAGACACACCACACCGCTACAACAGTAGTACCACGCCCTTCGCTTTTCTAACAACCTCTAGGACGGATAGAGGCATAACACTATACAAAGCGAACCGGTGCTTGCTGCACGAGCGCTTAGTTCGAAAAACGTTATATCTGGTATAAAGAAAACCTTGCTTGCTGCCTGCGCAGATAGTTCGTCAGACGTAATAGGCGTAGTCAGCATATGCACGAGCTCGGTTGGGCAGGTGTATTTGTTGCCTCAACGATAGGATACACACGCAGCAGTGAGGTTATGTAACTCGAGTGACGGTCCTGACGCTGCGCCACCCCAGGAGGTCTCGGGGAATCGGGCCGACCGATTGTGCCATTCTCCACCAAATCCTTCCACCTATCGTTCACATACTCCGACGGCAATGGTCCGCAGTCTCCAGTCTGCAAGAATACTTAAACTCTGCGACGAGACGACTAATGATCATGACGCGCTCTCTCCGACTGGCGGGCCTTTCCCGCGCGCACAACAGACTCGTGAATACACTGGACGGAGAGCGATTTAGCACGTACTCACAGCACCTGCGCGACATATACAACTTCGACCCCTCGGCGGTAGAGCAATTCTTGCAAGAGATGAGAGTGCTCGCCACGAACGGTCAAAACGCAGCCTACGGCATGAGGGCGAAGGTCGGAGCGAAAGGGCTAGTCAACGGGATCGCGGCGAGCCCGAGGGCTGAGTGCGCGGCCGCTACAGCGAAAGAAAGTCAAGGAAGCACTACTGTATATGATGCCGATGCAGAAGGAGGCCCTGTCGTGGAGGGGAGCTCCAGACGAGCACAGACAAGGCAAGCCAAGCTTGAAAAAAAACTATCGCATTTTCGATGTTGAAGACCTTTGCACCAGCCGAGATATCCTTGTACTCCTTGGTCGTACGGGAAGCATGGAGCGATGCACTGGGTAACGTTTTCCCCCTCCCAAGTGTTGCGGCTAAGGCGACGAACAGAGCGGAGCACGCTCGTCTCACAAAAATAAACTCGTACAGGGTTCACGCGAGGTGTTTGTCGACCTTCCCCCTTGGCATAAATTGGCGCATATCGGTGGGGTTATCGATGTACTGACCAAAGGTACATGGAAGAGCTGCCATCATTCTCCGTCGAGGCGCGTGGGATGCTCCAATTTGCGCCACTCGCGCGTGCTCTACATCCCCACCTTACCTTACACATGCAGCATGTTGTTGAAGTGGCTTGGTCAGGCATATCTGATTCCCCCCGCTTTGTTTTTTGTAGAAGCAGATCGCTTAGCGAATTCCTCCCTGGAAATACGTCGGAAAAGGGCCCATGGCCGCGATAATCTGATGAATATCGTGTATTCATCGTGTGAGGGCAAGAGAGTAAGCACCGCCGTGATTGTTTAGAAAGTTCTGATAGAGCTTGTCATGCCCCGTGATGAACTGGCGCAACGCCTAGGCCCAGGCCTGTGAGGTAGTCGCCCGCCCGACGTGCTTGTTCTTGAAGCGCCGATAGCTGCCACTCTAGAACGCGGCCATGTCGATGATGACGATGATGCTGCTTCCATCCTATTGTATAAGTAGCTCATTTCCCTGAAATTCAGCCGGTAGTAGCAAAACACGCTATACTAAACGTAGGACGAGATCGTGATTGTCGACGTCCCGGCGCGTAGCAGGTGTTTTTGTAGTGGCCAGCCAAGCCATGAACCCGTTCTAGTACTATCGATAGGGCAATGATGCTATGATAGGAGGATCTTGTGATGGCATGACCATCTTATGATGATATTTTTGAACACATTTTCAAGCGGCCAGTTCCCTGTGAACCCCTGGAACGTGTATGTACCGCATGCCACGTTCCTCTCAGGGCGAAGCAAGCGCAAGCGGGGGAGGAGAGGGAGGGAGTTGCTGCAGCACGCAAGATGGGCGGAAAAAAAAACCTCGGTGAGCGTGGGTCGTCCTTCGCCGTGCAGGCTCTTAAGATGTGCTATGCAAAAAGTCGCTCGGGAGAGATAACCTACTAGCCTACTGAGGTAGCCCAACTGTCAGCCTATCCTGGAGGACAGCCCCTCCTTCGCTGGGCAGGTGGGATCATTTTCACCCATGCACAACATAATACATCTACGGAACGAGAGCAAAGCGCCAAAGAGGACGAGAGGTATCGCAACATCTTGACTGAATCGGTGAAACACGCTAAGCTTGCGAATATTTTCACTTGTCACCCCCGAAGCTAGACCAATCACCCTTATCTCTGTTCAAAGCCCCCCGAACTGCAACGAGGGGGGTTGGCGACAGTCAGATACATGCACGGACACCCCTCCGGCGGCCCGCCTTCAGTTTGGTGTCCATTTTGAGATAGTATAGTGTCGTACATACCGAATTGACGCTTCATGGGAGATGTAAATGCCTATCTCGGAGAATGGTTGTCAGTTTTGACGGCAATAACTGCCAGGATCCACTGAGCTCTTGGGATAAACTCGTAGAGAATGTCAGTCACAAGGCAGTCATCCGCCAGATTCGGGGGAGAGGGGGGCTGCTCTCGGCGGACTAAACCTTTCTACGAGATGGTTCTATTTTCTGTCCGCAAACCACACCCCTTCTTCGCTTCCGCTGCATATCTGCTGCCACTTTTTCAGCTACCGACGAAAGAGGTATCCTGGAGCATTTCCTTTCGTCCAGCGCTCGCCACCTCAAAATTGAACGGACGAATATAAGTAGACACCACCTGTTTACGGCATTGTGCCGATGTGTACAAGGGTGACGATATCGGTTGTCTGGTGGTCACACGTTGGGTTTGCGCCGTCCATAAATAATGGTCATGTGTCCGCTCTCTTGTTTTCCCGCCTGCCAAATCCTTCCAGCCGCCAAGCGAGGCAAGGCCAAGTTAGCATTGGGATGGCAGAAACGAGTCGCCAATACAAACAGTGACATAAAAGCGCAGGCTGCGCTTATGTGTAAGAGGGGACTCAAGCACAAGGAGGTGGGCCCTGCTAGACTCATACCAGCTGTGCCGGATCGTGTTGATATGGGGGCGCCTTTGTTCCAATCAGGACTGAGATATGGACGGCAAGCGGGAGGATTGCACGTACTCCGCTGTTCTCCACACCCACACCAGTAGGAGTACCACACCTTGACCGGCGCCCTTTTGATTCCATGTTTGTGGCTTTCTAGTATGTACGAGGCCTTTTTTCTAAAATTGACTACTGTACGTCGAATAGGTTCCACGCGTGGGAGCCGCCTTTCGTCGAACGGTTCGAAGTACAATGTATCACTTCGAGAATTTCGAAGGCTCAACTGTCTCTTCAAACCAATTGACCACTTGTTTCAACCCCTTGAAACCTTATACTAAGTATCCTCAAATAAAACAACGAGTTAGGTATTCTCAGACCCTCGAACAGTCTATTTTCTCAAGAGATGGGACTCTGTCACCCCGCTGGTCTATCCACCGCATCATAGCCTCATGATGCCCGAGAACCTTCAGCATCACATCGCCCACAAAGGTCAACTCGTGAAACCAGAAAATCTGGAGGGGGTGTACTCCAGCAGCCCACGCTATTTAGCTTAGGCTGGACCGTGTCAATATTCAGTTCTTCTTTATTCCATACGACGCGTCAGATATCCGGAGCGTTACGAGGTGCGCTGATCGACGATTTGCTGTCTCAAGCGAGGCGTATTCACAAGGACTGGTGCTGGAATGCCCTTCGCAAGGCCCGAGAGCAGAAAGGGCAAGGCGGCGTCGTAAACCTGAGAGACATTAAAAGGTGAGAGTCGCCTTCCACAGCGCTCCATCCCACAAGTCTGAGACCTATAAGGTGCGTGTCAGAACCGATGTTGCACTCGTAACCTTAACACGATCATTGCTGGTTGTTATTATGGGGTATAGGGCTCGTGCTGACGCTCCGGGTTCACCGCTCTTCGAGAATGCCTGACCTGGGGTTGCCTTTCCGCCAAATCTAGTTTCTTCATTCCTCGAGTGCTAACGTCAGCACAACTTTGCAGGTTGCGCTGAAACGTTCACAGGAGCGAAAATGAATACGGGTACATCGTTTTTTCTATCCGCCTATTTCGTGTGCACTCGTTTGTCCCGCCCCCTCCCCTTTCGTAACTCGGACCCCTTCGTGTGGTCACATAGCAGGCACTCCCCCCTCCCTTCCCAGTACGAGGCATGCCGTTCCTTTTATCGCGAGAAGAGTTTGCCAGTCTCTCCGTTCGTTCACTGGCATGGAATTACGCATACATGCTCTGTGGCGCTTTCTGCGAGTTGGGTTTTCGACCGAAAAAGCATCCCTAGGAAGAGGGCTTGAACTCGTGAAGACGACCTTAACAGTTACGAGGTTGAATTTTGGACCGCCGGGGACGCCGGGGGACGCCGGGTGGGACGAGCTGAATAGAATGCTCCCTGCGGCCCGCATGTATTTGCAGTGCACTCGGGACTTACTCATCGTCTGCTGGGGAAGGGATGATGGAAGCTAAGGCCGAAGGTCATACCGCCAAAAACGGGCGCGACGTTAACTTTGGCAAAAAGCAAGGCATGCTTCTTTTAATCATGGTCACGGACGATGTGCTTATGAGGTGAAAACTGGGCGGGAAAATCTTTCGAAAACGGTGCTGTTTGTAGACAGCTATCGCCCAAACACAACAACACGGTAGAGTTACGATCCCCGGAGCCCTTAATTCTGATTGCTGACATGCCTTCGACTTTTGGGTGGCCCCCCGCTACCATTTTCTTTCATTCAAGAGGCCACCAAACCTGATTTTGGCGACCATCTCCGCGGCACCCGTCATCCCTGATGCTTTGTATATGTTGCGACGGAACTGGGGGTTGCACCGCATACTCCGTGTCGTCAGCAACTGCCAAACTGACCCGCTAAGGAAAAAAAGCAATGCTCCTACATACGTCAGTAGTGTCCAACACGTAGTTGAGGTCCTCCAGTATTTTTTATTCGACATCTGGTTAGGGCACGACTCGGGCGTTCCATCTCTCTTTACACACCAGAAGCCGACCGTCGCTTTAAAATCGAATAGTTGGTGCCTGTAGCAAGCGTAGCAGCTGCCACCGGAAACTACCGGTACATGTTTAGAGAGGTGGGGCGCTGTGCGCAGGCTTTCATCTCGCCCCACACACTGGACTTCGTATAGGACGCATGTTCGCTTCGTCGCAAGCGACCACATCACTTTGTATTACGCCGCCACACGCTTTCGCCTGCGTGAAGACACCCGGTTGGCCGTGTGACGATAGGTGCATTATTTTGGCAGAGCGGATCGAAGCGTGCGTAGCCGCAGACGACACCGGCTGCGGGTCGCTATCACCAGACGAGTTGAGGGACATCTTCGTGGTCAACAGGTGATCTTGGTCCCTGTGGCAGTAACAGAGACGAAGTACTACCGGGGAGAATCTTGCAGTAGTCAGAACAAGATGGTACGCAAACACAGGGGAGTGTATGCTCGTGGGGTCCATCTGAGGTTATGATAACTATGCCCCCTCTTGGAACTTTGTAGTTGTAGTAGTACTGTGGCGGTATCTTGAAATGTTGGACTCGTGGCAAAAAGGATGGACGCATCGTGTGCTGCCGAGAAATCCGCCCTCTGTTAGTGTATTTGGATCGGAGAACGACGCCCCTCCCCCCCTTTAAAGCTGTAGGAACGACTCGAGGACAAAGTGCAGTACTGCCTGTGCTTAGAGTAGGGTATGATAGTTGTCGCATTAGGTAAAAGGGTGAAGGTTCGACGTTTTCCGCAGAAGTGATAAATCCGGCGACTGCCTCCCAGCACAGCTTATATGACCGCGGGGAGTTTCGCACGGCGGGTGACTTTCATGGTTTTCTTACGGCAATGAGCACGATGCGCCAGTAGGGGACAAGTGGCGGGTTGCTCTTGTTTGCTCCGATTCTGAGGCAGTCGCTGTCCGCTATAATTTTTCCTGGCACCTCAGGCACCCAGCCCAGCACGAAAGTGTTGCGGCGAAGGAAGTCAAGGCGCAGCTCCAAATTTGGGCCAAACGTCGAGGGATTTCTGCCCCCGTGATCAGACGGTAAGAAATGAACGTCTTAGATTGTGCTAGATTACCGTGGTTGGCGCGTGCTTCCTGTGGTAGATGTTGCACCTGCATCGCATCGATTACTCGATTATAGTATAGGAGCTATGTACGCCTCACTCATCATCAATCAAGCGACGAGAAAAGTGTGATCTCTATCCGATACACAATCTCATTGGCTCTTTTTTACTGTTGTTGTTTCCGCCATCCGACAATGTGCGGTACGAGTTTCAACCATTGTTGCGTTGACCACTCATGAAAATGAAACCCATCGAAGGGGAAAGCAATGGGCTATATAGTATCAACGATAGGTATCGAACGAAGGAATACTGTCAAGCACACGAGGTGTATCTTTTTGCAGACGTATCGGGTAGGTCCTCAGCTGCAATGGTTGAAGAGCTTCGCCAGCGACGACTGGTTGGTCGCACCATTATTCATATACACAAGGCTTTCCTTGGGAGTGGTCATAGCAGGGGCGACGCAAGAAGCATGGGTCACTTTGACAGCAGCAGAGCATTAACACAATATAAATACTACACAGTGTTGGTAAGAACAGCAACAACGACACAGCAGCAACTGCACTACTGTATATCTTCCCGAAACGGAGGGGGAGTACACGGGCTAAGCGTTTATATCTACTATATGCACTAACAGCCCCCCTACCCTAGCATAGAACGGCCCCAACCCCTGCTATGAGCCGCAGCATCCCGCAGTATTGCTGGTGCACTGTCTACTTGAGCTGCGGCATCCGAACGCGAATAGACAAATGCATATGTTGTACCTGGTGTACCGGACCTGGTTTATTTATCCACGCAACCGCCCACAACGAGCACATTCATACGACGTGCCTGAGACTGAAGAGGCCGCCCTCTGCCGTGCCTATACCACGCCCTTGCACTTGCATCAGGACTTCGGCAGGAAAAACCGCTTCGTATTATGCGCACCAGCTACACCAGTTTTCACCAGCACGACAAGAAGCGAATCGAGTCCAGCAGGTCGGCTCTTGTGACTGGAGGTTGACGTTAACCCATATCTGTTTCAACCGCATGACCTCATGAGCGATATAGTATAGAGTACATGCCTCACCTCCCCTTGTCGGTAGCTTCGTGAAGGCTACTAGGCACTGAACATGCCCACTGAATGCAAATATCCTCACAGCTCCCAGAGAGCGGCTCCCGTTGCTGAATCGTCTTGCTCCACGTGAACGATGTACTAGGTCCGACGTCATTTAGGTTAGGGATATGCTAATGTTCTGATTCCGATGTTATTTTAGATCAGGGATATGTTGATATTTTGATCCCGCGTAGAGCGGAAAAATTCACTCTTACTCAGAGCTGACGTTATGGGTTGCCACTGCGACGGGGTGCGAACCCTTCCACCCCCTCTGGTGCTGCGGCCGAACCAACCCGCTTCGTAGTGGGGAAGTGGCCTCTACTTCCCTCAACGGTGCTTGCTGCCCCGATAAACCACACCCAGGCAACCAGTCTAGGAGGGTGAAGGTTCAATGGAATCCGCCGCTCTTTGCTCTCATTTGATGCAATATTTCGTCTATCTGTGCTGACTGTACTGACTGTAGGTGCCGTACTTCGATTTTATGGGTATAGTCAAGGGCGGGATCCTGGCCGACATCTGCGTGCCCGAAGGGCAACGTTTGGCCTTCGGAGAAGCCGACAACCACGGAGCATCGCCCGCTTTCCATCCCAGGGGCTCCTATCTCCCGCCAATAAAGTAGAATAGTCTGCCTGATCGGTGAAAACCCGATATGCTTCGTCCCGCCATCGTAGGGATGCGAGTGTATTCAGTAGGCCGTTCAATCCGGCCGTGCATGCTATGAGTAGGCTCCCCCCCCGTCTACTCGCCCCATGCAACCATGGTTAGACATACGTATAGAGGGGCAACTATATAATTTATCCGGAATTGTCCATGCCTTTAGATAGTGCACGCGTGTATTTTTCAATAGTTCGTTACACGCTGTCGTGTATTCTGTTCAGCTACTTGTGGGATAGACTACATCATACGAGATACCAAGTAGGATTTCAGGTTGTAAACAAAGCGTTCGTGCTGTCAACGAAGCGCTCATGTGTAGAGCTAGCTCTAGCGGTGCTAGGGGTACACAATAGCATCCACGAACTCACTTCCATCGGCACACCTCGGCGAGGAGGGCGGGGTGCGTGGAATGGTAGGACCGTTAGCATGAGTGTGAAGGGCCGCGTGGGGCATGTTGCACGCCGCCGGTGGGAGCAGTCGATCCAAACACGATATCATTCACGAGGGCATAGCCATCGACACTACCCACCCAAGAGTGTGCACTCCCATACGATATCATCACATCGGTCATCCTCTAGCTCTTGGCGTGCGCTACGTATGACCCTCAAACCAAACAGTCGCCGGGATGCCTGTTGTCTTCCCTTCCACAAGTTCATCATCGGCCCTTTTCGTCCGAGTTGGTAGAGTCAAATGTGCGGCGGCACTGACCCGTCTACGTGACTATGCCTGCCAGCACGCACCTGTGCTCGCACACAGGCAAGCTCTATCGAGAACTACGAGAGCACTTGTACCTTTGGGATTCCTTTCAAACGACTGAAATACTTGTTTGATTCGGAAAAAGTGAAAAAACCCTATACTCTTCGTACCGCGACTGAAATACACGTTTTTCAAATGCTGACTCAAAAACTCCATCCTGCAATCGAGAGATATTTATCTTGCTTTGTAATAGGTGGTTGGTCAAAGGTCTAACCGCAGCTGAGTGGAAAGACACAACTCCTACGGAGCAGCCGGGGATCCCCCCCCCTCCCCCCCTCTATGGTCATACGACTACGGCCATGCATGAGATCGAGCACATATCTCCTACCGAGTACACCCCCCCTCCCCCCCCTGACCATCTATATTGCCAATCTACTATTATATTCTTACTGCGATGCTTGGTGCGTGAGCGTAATATTAATGCATATCTACTGACGAATACTTCGTGAGATTGATACTATTGGTAATACTTCGTGAGATTGATACTATTGGTACTCCTATTGATGGGAGGTACTACATATATATATGGTGTAGCCACATATGATGTTAAAAAAATAAAAAACAACAGCTGCGAGGTCGAGGATTTGTCCGAAACTCACTTTATACGTCTGCTATACTCTGCTGCCACGTCCAGTTTGTAGTGGTTTGTAGCTGTTTCGTTTAGCGGTTTTCACGGGTTATGACCCGGGTCGGGTCACGGGGTGCCCAAAGTGTCACTAGTCGGGTCGGGTCGGGTCTGGTCAGGAAGTGTTCAAAATCTCGTGGGTCGGATCGGGTCGGGTCGAGAGGTTTCGAAAAATTCGCGGATCGGGTGAGGTCAGGTCAAGTGTTTTTCGAATCTCACGGGTCGGGTTGGGTCAAGAGTTTTGAAATCTCATGGGCCGGATCATATCCGGTTAAGAGGTGATGAGAAGCTCACAGGTCGGGTCAGGTCACGATCCAC
>JBBMHQ010073087.1:0-12673 GCA_037834295.1 Postelsia palmaeformis
GGTCGCACAGAACTTACAGAAGTTCCGGGTACGGGTATGAAGGTCGCACAGAACTCACAGAAATTCCGGGTATTTATTGTAGAACGGGCGTACAGAACTCGCAGAAGTTCCGGAAACAGAACTTACAGAAATTCCGGGTAATATCCTGGTAAATACTCACCTCAAGAGGGCGAAAAAACAACGAATTTACTGGTCAAGCAAATACATACATCAAACTCATTCCGAAATGCTGCGAAACACGACATACTATACGAGTACCTGAAATAACACGTATAAGCCATGCACGTACCATTCATTGTTGTACCTCATTTCTGTTGTAATAATAATAGCTGCTTTTCACGAATTTCACGGTAAGGTCGACCGTTGCAACTTTATGCGAACGGCTTCCGCGGACAAAGGTGAATTGCCGCCACCCGTGTATGACGGAGATTCTCGAGAACATGCAGCATTCATAGTTCCCCTCCCCGGGTACACGGATCACAGGTAAATACAGTTGGACGGGGGGGGTGTGCTGTTGTGCACGATTTTTGAGTGAGCTTTCATCGTTCTGTATGTCATTGATGATACATGACGTCAGACTGCAGAATATCACTCCTCGACAAAGATGTCGGAAGACACGTCAAGCAAGGCGAAACATGCGTTGTCAAGGGTGTAGGTCGAAGGTGCTCCACACTAAAACCTAGTAGTTTGGTGCCAGTCACGGCATGTCAAGGCAAAGTTGCTGTCTGTCAAGGGTTGAAAGGCCTGTTCCCCGACATATTTGTCCCTCAATGCCATCCTCATCTGTACCGGCACCCCCGGGTATTGTGCCGAAGGTATACCCTTACCCCGGGTATTGTGCCAGAGGTCTTGAAGAACTTTCTAAAGTTCTGGGTACGGGTAAGGATGTCGTACAGAACTTACAGAAGTTTCGGGTTAGGGAATAAAACCCTTACAGAACTTACAGAATTTCCGGGTATTGTGGCACGGGCTTACAGAACTCACAAAAGCTCCGGGCAGGTACGAAAACGTTGCACCGGTACTCCGGGTATTGCAAAACGGGGCGTACAGAACTTACAAGAGTTCCGGGTACGGGTATGAAGGTCGTTCAGAACTGACAGAGGTTCCGGGTACGGGCATTAAATATCTTACAGAACTTACAGAAATTCTCTGTAGGATAAATACCCCGGGTATGGTCCTGTACGTACCCTACAAAACATAACCTTGGTAATTTCGATGCTTTCGCAACGTGTCATCTTGAGGGGCTTCGCGTACGCGAGGGTGGTATGGACAGTACGAAGTCGGCGCTGGAAGGCAATGACTCGCGACAGGACTTGGTGGTGAGCCATTTGGAGCTTGGCAAAGTGTTCCACTCTGAGGGCCCACGTCACACATCCGTGTAGCAGGGTCTCAATCACCTCGGTCTTCAGCATTCGGACGTTTAGGCTAAGGGGGGCGGTCGTCGTATCATACAACCCGGGGCCGAACTGTATCAGGCATGCTCGTATGAGGCGGATCTGTCGGTCGGTTGCACGCGAGAGGTCAGTGTTGTCGCGGATAAGGCTACCTAGGTATAACAAGTGGGTCGTCTGCTCACATCTGCCCTGCTGCTTCGATGGCAAGGGGATCGCGCAAGGGTTGCCTGGTCTGGTGTTTCTAGAAGCATTACCTCCGTCTTATTTTCCGAAGACATTCACGGTGACTATCATCATTTTCGCGAGCCCTTCAGTCGACGCCGAGATAACCCCTGCGTCATTGGCGTACAACATGCCCCATACAGACCTTCGCACTCACGCCGACGGCTCCTGCTCCTCCGGCCCGACTACTCCAGCACCACTGAGTTGAACCGAACCCCCTGTGATGGCTTCGTCTTGGTTGAAGCGTACAATAAAAGTACGACGTATAACGCAGCAGCGAAAAACAGATGGGACCGTAACGGCGACAGCACATAGCCTTGCCGCAGCCCCTGCGTGACATCAAACCATTCCGAGTGCTCGACGTCATCCGTACGCACGCGAGCCCGCATGCCATCGTGGAAATTGCAGATAACTCTCAGCATCTTGGTTGGTACGTCAAAGCGTGTGGGTACCTCCCAAAGCAGCTCTCGGTCGACAGAGTCGTACGCTTTCTGCAGGTCGATGAAGCACGCGTACAGGAGAATTTCCCTCCGTTGCCCGAGCTCTTGCAACCGGCGCCCGACGAACACTTTATTAATCGTCGATCGCGCGGGGCGGGAGCCGCTCTGTTCCCACGAGAGTAGTTCCTCGGTCTCGCAGTAGTTGTTGAGGCGAGACGCGACGAATTTCAACAATATTTTGCCCGGGTGGGCGACAAGCGAAATCCCTCTGTGGTTGTTGCAATAATTTCGGTCCATATTTTTGTGAAGGGCCTCGATAACCGCATCTTTTCATTGCTAGGGATTTGTCCTGTTCCTCGAATATTGACAAGGATGTTGCGAAAGCACTGGGCAAACACGGGGTGGCCGATATTGAGGAGTTCGGCCGGGAGGCCATAAGGCCCGACAGCTTTCCAATTTGGCATCCCCTCAAAAAAGTTCTTCCGCCATCTCGTCGATGGATGGTTTATCTCTCAGAGACAATTTAAGCGGTCAAGGTGGCAATAGGTCGATGATCGTGGGATCGAGTTCAAGCGATTTCGGGTTCAAGAGTTTAGGGTAAAACCCCGCCCATCGTTCACGGAGTCGAGCCTAATAAATTGTATATTCCTCGCTTGAATACCTTCCAATCCTATCGTACTCTCAAGATTCTTGTAACAGCCTCTCTAATCGTTGTTCGCTATCGCGGGGGTCCATAGTTAATGAGACCCAATATTGTTCGTAGAAAAAAGTAAATACATAGATTTTTGTGTGTACCGTGGGTCCTATTTAATATAATGGTCCCCCTTTATAGGAGGCGCTTAGCTCCGGTGAGGTGTGCTTCGAAGTACGCATGCAGCCCTCCGGCCATCACCCCTGGTCCGCACACGTAGATGTCAGTGCCTCCCGGGCGGTTTTATCCCAGGGTGGGCACGCAAGAATTTCCGTGCAGCTCCCCTCGCTGTTCGTGCTACAGTAGTTCGAATGCGGCCAAGGTTCCTGCAGACTCACACCATCCATGTCTGCGGTGGTGACGTGGATAAGGCGGTACCTCTTGTTCGACCGCATCAATAATAGCCGTAGTAAAACACTCAGCCATGCCAGATGTATCACGAGGCTGGACAAGCTGGTTGAGAGTAGAAATGACCCTCGTGACTACTTGTCCACGGTACTTCGCATGAACAGCCCGTCGAACTCTCGGTGTTTCGTCAGTCTACGTATTTGTCTGCTGGGGGTAAAGTGACCACTGAGTCGGACTTTAAAAAGATAGAAGTTGTGGCTGAGTCCGTCTTAGCTGGGGCCGAAGGCTGTGGGACTTTAACACCGTGTACTCTAGGTCGATGGGCTGGACGGGTTAGGATATAATCGATTTGCCTACATTTATTCGGGCTGGTGCTGTTGTGGATATGAGATATCCTGCCCTCACGCGCGCTGAAAAACGTGTGGGTGAGAGCTAACTTGAAATTGGTGGCGAACGACAGGAGTCGTTTGCCCTGATCGTTACGAACATCACGTCCATATGCTCAAAGTACTCTGTTTCCATCATCACCGCACCCTCCCATCCTCTGTTCTGTCCGCGCTTTATCATTAACTAATCAGTACGAACAGACACTTTTTTGCTGGGATTTTTGTCCACCAAGGCCTCCTGCTTCTGTCAGAAAGTACGTTTGAGCTCGGCGCCCGTGATGCAGTCAGTTGGAGCATAAGAAACGACGAACTTAACTGCCTCGCTTTGGCTATCAAGCTCAAAGCACATAGACATAAGCCGCTCTTCCATGAACTGATGAGTGTACACAGACTTACTGCACAACGATTCCTTGATTGCTAGACCTACTCCGCATAGCCCTTGCCTGGCAGCTGTTTTTTCCTGATCTGAGCAGAAGATGCGATACCCTGCCGCACGGTACGTCGTGCTGCCGGACCTTCGATAGTACTGCAGGCCAATTAGGTAAGTCACAGTCGAGTTGCCGTCGCCCGGCCGGTACACGCTCGTCATGTCCGTTCCCGTTCTTCCCCTTGAAAGCGAGGGTGCGCACACTGTAAGTCGCTACAGCCACAAGTGCTTCCTTTTATCTCTTACCAGCCTCGCGCGCTGCTTTCTTTGCCAGCCGACGTGAGGCTCGTCCCCACCTCTTTTTATTTTTTTTTGTCTCTTTTTTTTTCTATGGCGAGAGTGCGTCTCCATTTCGCAGCCCAGTACGCACCTTGGTTTCCGTTAGCTGGGTGCAGCCGCCCCAGACAACGCCGACACTCTCATCCTTCCTGTCGTGCATACACATCCACGCTGCGGCCAGCCTCTTCACTCCTCCGGCTGCCCACGTAGTACTCTCTGCTGTGGTGATGTACCCGTCCCGCCTGAGAGATCAACCCCTTGTCGGGATATAGAAGAAAATGCACCACCACCACCCCACGCGATCCAACGAGCAGGCCACCAGCCGGACCGTACAAAGTTCCCTCTCTATGCAGATCAAAGCTCGATGCTCGTGAAGCTCGTTGCAGGTCCTGGTGGACTTCCTCGGCCCACCCCAAAGATGGGACAGGCCGGAGGAGGGGTAATGTAGATTTGGTGTATATTTTAGAAGACACATAGAGGTGTCGATACTGACCGGGGCAAGCTTCTTCAGATTAAGTTCTCCATAATATAAGCAACAAGAAGAAGTTCACATGAGAGAAGCGTGCCCTGGCCAGTATCGATACTCCCGTATCCTGTATCCTCCACTATAAGACGCACTATGGCACCACCGGATGGCTCTTCAAGTGTGTGTTTTTACTTGGTTTTAGAGCACAGTCGTTTCTGGGGTAAAACGGACGGGGGTCTCACCCGTTTTTCGATGCAGCCCTATATTTTATAATATTAGTCTCGTGCGTCTGTTTGGCTTTGTGGTATTTACGCTTGAATTTATTGTTTCGGCCCACCTTATCGAGGACTTTCATTTTTTCAATTTCATTTCATTTCATTTCATTTTTATTCAATTTCATTTCATTTTATTCCATTTTATTCCATTTTATTTCATTTCATTTTATTTTATTTCATTTTATTTCATTATCTTTTTCTGGCTCTTTTATTTGCATCTGACTGACCGAAGAGTTAATTACCAAGCAGCAGGCCTTCTCGAGGCAAATTTATAAATTTAATTTGAGTGAAGAGTCGTTTGGGATCTTTTTCGTGTGATCCTGTTAAGTCTAAGTTAGATAGTGGGAGCTGATCAACCTTGATGAAGCGTGTTTATGGTGGGTCAACACATCCGATAGAGTCTGGGGCGATTATGGGCGGCTTCGGTGTTCCCAATTGGACGCCCCTTATCGAGGCGATGAGACGCGGCGAACGTCAACGAGAGGCGACCGGAGCAATAGCCGCGCCCACACCCACAGACCATGGCACATGGTACCCCTAAAAAAACACCATGGCGGCCGCAAGCTCAACTTTTCGGCCTGCTCGATCGGCAAACCATCATCACGCCGCCTGCCCACCAGGTCCGCCTCGTCATTGTGCCACTTGACCCCGAACCGTTCGGCTACTTCGAGGACCCCCCGGTATAACACTTCCCCGCCTTGTTCGCTCCAGCGATCCTTGTACAAAGTAGTGACGCTCAAAATATTGTGTGTTCGGATAGCCTGGTTGCCATTCAGCCTAGAGCAGTATATTTATGTTCCTCTTGAACACATTTCCGTTCTATTATCCTACCATTTACAGTAGCTCTTTTTTTCTCTCTCCATCCTACAGCAGTACTAACTCAGGTCCGGGATCACATAATACCCCTCTCCACGGCGACTCGTGCCTCGCAGTGTTATCGCGAGAAACAGGCAAACAGCCAGTGTTATTAGCCCTTTCTTCCGTCGCCGACTCACGTCGAATTGTTCGTACCCGCTCTACGAAGGCGCTCTCAGCTATTTGTTCTATTTATTCGTATTTTTGTAAATAAAGACAAAAGCTCACCACACTGGGATTGAAACCCGACCGGGGCAGCTATGCCATTTGCAATAGGGGGGCATGATGCTCTCCAATTCTTGTTATTTTCGTTAAAGTTGTCACGTTGCGGTAATTATATTTCGTCAAGAACAGACATCAACTCATCGCCAACATGCAGTCTGCGGTCTCAGGATTGGCCCAGGATAGGCTCCCATAACTCAGGAATTGAATTCCTGCCACAGGTACAAATGTAGTGCAGAACTCACACAATTTCTCTTCGTGCATGGTTCTGTACGGACCCTACAAAACAAAATGGAAATTAATGCTGACTTTGATAAAAGTAACACTTTCATGAATATTGATGATACTCTCATGAAGATGAACACCCTTGAAAGTTAAATATATATATATATACCTGGTATATATTTATATATATATATATATATATCCATGGTGTTGTGTTTCGTTGTATAGAAGTATGTGTCACACTCTCATGGCGGTAAACTGTTACACCTCGAATAACGGTACTTCTATTGTATATATATGGGAGTAGTATTTTTTTTCATGGAAGTAACAAATAAATTACGTCCATGGCAGTACAAATTACCTCCCTGATTTTCAAGCAAAGACATGGATGTTGGGATGACTTCCATAGCAGGCAAGTTTTATCCAGCCGCAACCTGATCCCACATTGATATGATCCTATTCGGTCATCTGCTTCTACCCGCAAGGGACATTAACTGAATTAGCTCGTCGCAGGAGCCGCCAGAGGCCCACAGCCTACCGTGCACCCCCACACTGTTATCGATCGTTTTTTTCCCCTGGGAGTAACGTTTATTGCTTTGATGGACGCCAAAACCAAATCTCCATGGAAGCAATTTTACAAATATTTTACTTGCATATTAAAACCAATTCCTTCGATTGAAGCAGACAAAACTTCGATCGGAGTTGGATTTACTTTGACGGCAGTATATAATTGATTCTATGAAACTTTCCGGCAAACTGCATGGCAGCTTTCATCAACTTCCGTGCAATCAAAAAACGGTTTCATGAGATCTGGGCTTTCTCCTATGGAACCTATGTAAGGCTTGATAGAGGCTGGCTCCATCGGATGCTCCATCAGTTTTCATACTGCGCTCACGCCGCTTGTGGTGCCTGAAAAAAAACTTCGCAGTGAATGGACCCTTCCCATTTGGCACCTTGGCTTCTACACACAAAGTCCGAAATGCAATGTAACCTCCGCAGCAGCCACCGACGCCCCACCAGCCACCCTCACCCCAGGAGCCATGGGAGTGGGCATACGTCCATGGAGGCGAATACACTTCCGTAAAAAAAACAAATTACATCTATGAAAGCAAGAATACTTACATAAAAGCAAAGCCCCTTCCATGTAATCCCAATCGACTTCCATGTTGCTTTCATGGGAGTAAAACTACTTCCTGTAAACGAGCCCTCTTCGGACGGAAATGAAACAAATGGAAACTTAAGTGTTTCTTCCACGTTTTGAAGTCTTGAAGCTATAGAAGATGGTAAAGGTGATGGAAGCCGGTGGACGCTTGTGGATGCTAATGACAGTTTTCAGAAGATAGATGCGTGATTGGAAGGTTCAGTTGATGGGCGTTAAGGCACTGCCCCTCCGCTCGCTGTACAAACAGTATATATATATATATATATTGTTCTCGCAACTGCTACTAATACTACAGCTCGCCGTGCAATACATGGCTCTTCAGGTATGTTGATGGCCTTAGGTCTATTGCAAGAATCCTTGGAAGCCGGGAGGACGACGAGACGCCATGCGCCTCTCTTTCTTTCCCCCCATTGAAATTAATTCCTCCTTCAAGGCGATATCACCACCTCACATAAGTATACACCCCCGCCCCTCTCTTCTCCCCGTCCGGTTGCATCTCTCATCCTCAGCCGCTTTTACCATGCCCATGGTACTTTCTTTGTCTAGGATAAAGTATAGAAATCGGAGCATTCGACGAGGCCCGCGTGTTGTTCCAGTCTGATGAGATACAATTCAGTCGACCTTTTTCTCACTACGTACCGCGTTCAGGCCACTGGGGCGAGTGGACTCAAAATCGGACATGAAGATAAATTGCTGGTGCAGCGATACCAAACACCATAAAAAAGCCGTATGACTGCACAAAAACGGGAAATCTACTCGCCTCAGTGGCTTTGCGCGGCTGCAAATCAAGGACTTTATTAAGTTGACCCCTTTAAAGCGGGTTTACAACTACAGTCCCGTTTTGGGGGACACACTGTACAAATAAATGGTTGGAGTTTGCTCCGCAACACGAGACTGCGGTACTAAAAAAAAGGGTTGAGTAGAACCAGTCTACGCCGGCAAAAACTGCATGGAGGCATACGCTCAGAAGAGACCGGCCGAGCAAGTGGACGTCAAATGTGCATCGTAGAGCAAAATGTATGTGCACGTCAGTTCGGAGATCGTCCGGGCGGTACTACTACTGATGTTTAGCTCTGAGTAGTTTAGCCCACCCGCGTGTCTCCGGCGTTCTTTGTGATATGCAAACATGCTGTACTTACAGCAGGTGCAGTACGATGCTGAAACAAGTTGCGACAATGCATTGAAGGTAGCGGACTTCGCCCTGTGCACTACAGGTCCACAGATAGCCGTCCTCTATCGCAGGTTGTGGCGATGTGACCCTATATATGGTCATTCTTATAGGGGAGCTTTTTTTCCACATTTTGATTTTTTTTTCGCGCAATTTTTCAGACTTCCACATTTCCCATTTTTTTTTATCCAAATATTGGAATGTTAACCAACTTGATTTTTTCACTTCTGGAAATTTTCACGAATAGTGACAGAACGCCTTGGTATATTGATATATATCTCCAATTACTCCCAAACTTTGGAAATTATGGAAAAAACGCTCTCCTATTAGAATGGGCCTTGAGTTGGGCGTTAAGCTTCCCAGAAAATGCATGCCCTAAGAACACGATAGTACATACATTCTCTCGCAGCTCCAACCCTTGACGCTGGCACTCAATAAGGTGCTGTGTTTGCTACATGACTGAAAGTACCTTCGTATACAAGGCGATACGCCTTATTATTCAGACACGGTGCCTATATCAGGCGTTTACGCCTCGTGTAGGTGTTCTTCGGCCATCTATGGCGAGTACGGCAATCTACAAGGCGGCTTCAGGCCGCTTGCCACTACAGTACGTGCAGTGGGTCGCTTGTAACAAGACCACTACTACTGTGTGCAGGGCATTTGACTTGCAGTACAATGCTGAAACAAATAGAAGTGGTATGTTGAAATCACCTGTAGGTCCACAGCTAGCTGCCTTATATCGCAGATTATCCGGATGTAACGCTGTTTGAGCTGGACGTCAAGCTTGCAAGATAAAGCATGCCCTGGGACCACGAACGAACACGCGTTCTCTCTCTCGCACCTCCAAACCTGGCACTTGGCACTCGATAACGTGCTGTGTTTGCGCTACATGGATGAATAGTGTATGTCCTATTATTAGGCGATACCGTTTGTTATACGACAGGCAGGCGCGGTACCTAAACAAGACGTTTACGCCTTATCTATGTCCCATTCGGCTACTATTAATACTACTACTGCTGTATATGGCGAGTACGACAACACATATTATCAAAGAGTAGGGCGAATTCGAGCCGCTTTTCAGTAACTGTAGGTCGCTCTATAAGGGAACCACCATTAATATTAATACTACCCACTTTGTATCCTCTGACGGTTGATCAAGTAAATACAGTTTCACCAACGGCGCCGGAAAAAACGGGTATGATGCCATAGTGGTTTGAATCAGGCCGATCGAACGGCGACAAATTTCAACAGATCGAGGCGATTGGTCTACAGTACGCAGATCGAGGCGATTGGTCTACAGTACGCAGATCGAACCTGGGTGTCGCCTGCCGATTCGACAAAATATTCAAGCGCTCTTTATCAGTGCCCGCTCACCTTTCCCCACGACGGCCCTGAAAATGGGTATGATGCCACCCTACTGGCGTGCTTCCAGGATTTTGTCGCACAAGTACCGCGCTCGATGTAACCGACCCCCCCTTTGTCACTTTCATCTCTCCCTGGCCTATGCAACTACCCCGGGTTTTTTTACTGCACTCGACAGCAGTACCTACTTGGAACGTTGTTGCTTTCCCTTTCTCCCGTATACTGCTACCGCCGCTCCCTCTGCTGCGCGTGACAGTACCCGCTTTCGACGTTGCGGCAACAGGTATGCCTCATACGAGGTTGTACGGTAGTTATGCTGTATCGGTATCATAAGTTCATCTCTGCTGTACGTCGGCCTTGTCTTCCTGTTGTGTCGAATACGCCGCGATCGAATCACGATGGCGAGCGCGTTACCTCACCGAGTATCTCCGCGCCGGTCGTCCACCCGGTTGCACGTAGGAACCATTCCTCCCGTACGTTCGGAGCAAGCGGCGTGCTGGTAGCTGCCGCCGATATCCAAGCCCCTGGGCGAGAGAATTTAACCCCGATTTCTAGCCCGGATGCCTGCCTTTGTTGTGATCCATTCGGTGAATGGATTTTGCTCTCTGGATGTAACGTCTGTTCGCGTGCGATGCGGCTTTTCCGATGCATACGCTCGGTCCCTTGCCCCACGTTTTTATCCATCTCTCGAAGATACGGTCCCTTGCCCCACGTTTTTATCCATCTCTCGAAGATACCGCAGACTTCCTGTCTGTCCGACCCGGCTTGGCCGCTGCTGCTGCCCGTGCCGCACTCGTTCGCTGGTGCTCGCCAACTGTATCATCATTCACCCTTTCTGATACCAGGTGGTGAGGAAACAGGGATTAATACAACAACAGTCAAAGTCAGATGAAGAAAATCGAGTTCCTGGTGAAGGCCTTATACCTCCTGGTATCCACCTGTATGATCGTCTTTCATCAAGAGCTCAGCATCGGCTCTTCGGGTGCTACTGCTGCCATCTTGGACTTCGGTATCACCAGCACCGCGGAAAAGTCTTCTATGGGGCCCGCCAAACACGTGGTGAGCATACCCTCTCGTTCTGTGCTACATCTTCTGGCCGGAAAAAGTCTACTGGTACAGCAAAAAACACGAACAAAAAACGGGCATATACTACCTGGTCAGGAAAGAAGCCCAACATATACGGCCAGGTTACGCACAGTGGAGTTACTTTTTCTCTGGTTTTTTATTGTGTTTATCGCTCGTTCTTCTCTCTCGATCACCGTATCTGGATTGCTGGCGCGTGCGTTTGGTGTGCCGTTCGTGTCCAGTGCGATAACATGGCATTGCGCTATTTGCTCTCCGGTTGTTGTTGCTGAATTGCGGCGTACCGGTGACGTGATGGTGTAGTAGAACGCATCCGCTTTGAAAAACGGAATCCAGCCCGAATCAGCTCTCCTGCTATTCCTTGTTTCGTATGTGCCCAGTACTGTGCGAGCCGTAGTAGAATACGGGGTACCATAGGTACCAGTACTAATGGAGGTATCATACGGTTTGGATACAGCAGTGACTGCAGACGTACGGTTCGCAAGCAGAGATGTGGCTTTATATTACGTAGCTGTCGTTTTTGGGGAGTTCTCTGGGGGAGATAGTTGGATTTTTTGTTCGGTATTCGAACGGACTCCTGTGTGTGTGCGTGTTCTTCACATCAGACCGTTCGATCTACCCGTCGACATCCAGCTCGCGCAGTTTCCGTCCCAGAGAAATGCAAGCTCTGCGGCCACAAAACTACAGAAATACGACATGGGAGTGATATATACGAGTATATACTTAAGTACATATATATATATATATATATATATATATATGTGGAATGGCCCTTGAAATCACTACTGGCGTTACTTGACGGTTTCGTCTGTGAGACATCATCGCTTTGTGTCATGCCTCGTATAATTATGCCCATATCACACGCTATTAATCGTGGTACCAGGTACCAGCTATATATCTTTAGATTCTAAGTTTTTTCTGGATGCGTATATACATGTAAGTACTATGGAGGTATTACGGCGACATCATTGTGGATAAATATATATCGATCGTCTATCTTCTATCGTTTTTTGGGTGCTTAGTGGGAGACATGCACCTGTCTTGAACCGACTGAGGATGTGTCCCCTCTCGCAGTACTTACTTCATGGTGGAAACAAACCTTAAACGTCCACGATCTTAATGAACCTAACCCTCGACTATGGGGTTTCAGGTAGTACAGCTGCTGAGCAGTAGCAGGTAGAGTGCGCTTGTGTTGAAAATACAAATGTAAACATTACTCACTCCTTCCTGTAGTGCACCTGTGTTAATCTCGGGAAAAAAATACCATAAGTGGCGCCCAACGCATCCTGATGTTGACGAGGTAATATGTATGTACCCCGACTCAAGCAGTAGTATTTCCATTGTTGGTCAACTGGTTCCGTACAAAAACCAAATTAGTGTCATCTACTGCAACAACACATAATAACCTTGGGGCGGTGTCAGCGTACATATCCTGGGTGCAGTGTGCAGAATGCTACTATTAATACAGCAGTAGCTAGACTACTCGCGGTCGCCTTCAACATTGTCTTCGTATAAAGCTGCTGCTGATGCAGTTAGTTGCGTGCGATATTACAGCATACTGTTGTAGTAGTTCTATAATATAGAAGTGTTGGTATTACGGAGGAATATAGTTAATAGGACCTACGGTCCATACAAAAACCTATATATTTCCGTATTTATAGTAACAAT
>JBBMHQ010073120.1:0-12671 GCA_037834295.1 Postelsia palmaeformis
CCGAGAGGAGCAGGTGCGGTGGAGATAGCCACCCGGGAGAGTCATATCTCCCGGGTAGTGTGGGACTCGCGCGAGCTCACCCACTAAGAAAAACCTAGGCTGTGAGGCCTTCCCGCCGGACTTGGTCCAGCTACGGTCCACCCTACCCGTTGGGGCGTTGGTCAATATCGTGATTTATCGGTGCCGCGCCGTGCAAACCTACGGAAACGTTAACATCTCGAATACCGTTTAAACAAGTCCCGCGCTTTGTGATTAGGACGGGAGTAATTTGTGTCGCCAGCAGGTCCGACTATACATCAATGCTTTGTATACTCTACTCGTGAGCTTCATTCGGCGTGTGCTATGTACATCTGCTTTTGTTTTTGGTGCGTCCTTTATTTCGTATACTCGATAAGTAAGAAAAATAAGCGTGTGCTTCTGCTTCATTCGGCGTGCGCTACCTACGTCTGCTTTTGTTTCTGGTGCGTCCTTTATCTCGCATACTGGCTGCGTTTGTTTTTGGTGCGTCCTTTATTTCGTATACTGGATAAGTAAGAAACATAAGTGCGTGCTTCTTCTTCCGTACTAGATTTCAAATGAAAAAAGTCACGAAAAATAGTACTGGCACATGGTACACCCTTGTGAACAGAGGGCTGGCTGCTCTGTTTACCATTGCTCAACACAAATCGGGACGTATACACGAGGCAGCAGCGCCACCACCGTCAAGTGCTTTTTTTTCCCATCATGAGGAGGTGCACAGTAGTATAGATAGTCTCTTGCGGAGTCCGCCGGGTACAACACTCGCACTTTAAAATGTTAACGAAGATCGACCTGGACTACAGCAATACTATACTGTGGCGTCCTGTGGTTGCTGGGTCTCGCGCGAACCATCCCATTACGTCCAGTAATTTTTCAATCCCGTCTTGCGGTGTCCCGTGGTTGCTGAATCCCCCGCCAAACATCCCGTAGAATCCGGCTCCGTGGTGTTCCCGTGGATGCTTCGTCCCGTCCGAAATATGCCGTGGAGTCCCGCGAGCAGTGAGTCCCGTTCTGTGGTGTCCCGTGGGTGCTCAACCCCGCCCAAAGGATGTCGTGGAGTCCCGTCAATAATCGAACTCCGCGCGAGACCGACCGTAAAGAAAAAACAGCACCGAGGACTGTCCTGGAAGTTATATTCGGGTGTGTACCGCAGCAAAGCAAGCAAAAACACGCTAAAAATCGAAAAAACAGGTACTGGTACGCGGTAGCAATAACGTGCTTGTGGGGCTTTTGAGTTCATCGACATAGGTGGCCTTTTCAGAAAGTCAAGCACGTCAGGCATCTTTAACCCTCAAGCAACACTCGTCTCCATTATCTGAGTACGGAGTTACGGCGCATCGAAAATTGAAAATTGGGCAAATTAGGCCGAAATGACTCTTCAATAGCCAAATGGGGTCTATCGGGCAACGCCCCGCATTCGTTCGGTTTGCATGTCGAGCGCCGTATTCCGGGGAGGTTGTTTGAAAAACACATTTCTTGAGGTGTCCCCTGAACGTCAGCAGTGACGGACACGCCGATCAGCCGGGAGAATATACGTAGCGTTGTCTTCCCCACCTCCTGGTGCTGTTGCGCTGCTCTTTCACTGAGAAAAACGGGATCAATACTCTGAGCATCGAGATCCCCCACACACCGAAATTCTTGCGGGTCCCAGAGATACAACTTGCGGTGTTGCCCATCAGCTACAAGAAGAACTATTCAACGATTGCTCACTCGCCGAACAGCATACAAACCAGCTAAACCCTCTCCGCTCCCAGCGGGCTACATGATGGCCCAAGGACGCCGGGTGAGCCTAAAAGTGCACAAAGCTACCACGGGGCACGATTTTTCGACACAGAGGAGAATCAAGCCCGATAACTGCAGTGTCGACCACACTATTAGTACTGTAAGTCATGTGGTCGAGTAGATCCCTTGAGGGGCTGCGATGGTGCCGTGCTCCCAGAAATCTGGTTGTTACTCACATCGGGGAGCAACAGTATATACCTTACCCTGTTTTTTGTGTGTGGTAGAACTGTTCTTACATACATGACCAGGAAGCCGTTCATTGATCCATCTACCAAAAAATCAACGGCTTCAAATTTTTCAAAAAGCAAAAATCCCCCCTTTACACAGACTGTCTGAACTCCCCCCTTGAGCAGCGCTAACGAAGGATGTTAGCGTGCCGTTCCCCAGTGTACCATGTTTTAGGATTGGTGGAGGACTGTATAAGCTACTGTAGTTGGTATATACCTACGCCTCGGCTGCTAAGCAGCCTTTGGAAGCATTCTACATTGTACACTGCACTATAAATTTACCTGTGACGATCTTCAGCCTTATCCGATCAATTCTCAGTCGGCGGATTTCTCCCGCCTCTGACCGTCTTTCCGCGCGTTTTTTTCGCCCGGGCGTGCCCCCTCCATGCCTGAAACGCCCGGCGTCGGATGATTCGCCCGCTCAGCGCCGTTGCGCCTGCGCGAAGCCTTGATATTGAAATCTACGAAGGATCTCCGAAAATCCCTGCCCTGTCAGTGTTTTGAGCCATGGTCTCTCGACAGTGTGCGTATGCATTTGCGTGACTCTTTCCGGCACTTCCCCCCCGACCTCCGGCCCATGGGGGGGGTCACTTACCCGGCCGGCGTCGCCGTTGTGAGGGCCTGCGCGGGTGGCTGTATCTGTGACATCGATGGAACGCCCCGATAGCACATGCCACCCAGGCTTAGTTGAAAACTGCTACCTGGTATCCATTAAAAAAAATGCCGGGATATGTGAGAGACATCGCATGTCACCTACAGCTAGCAGCACTTATACCGCCCAGAAGCTCTTATGGTGTGTATGCCATCGTGCAGCGGCAGCTGCAGTGGTGCTGTACTACGTGGCTGCGGAGATGTATACCTGCAGCAGGACTGCTACAGCAGCTGCTGTGACGGCACCTTTCTACGGAGCTGCGCTGTCGCCATCGCGTACTCCCTGAGTTAGAAGGCACACCGCCTTCTGCAGTAGGATTCCGCCGCTTTTCGATTAATCGGCAAGTAATCGTCAGCATTATGCCGCCTTTTCAAACGATCGTGGAGTCTGGAGTGTGGACCACGCGCTCATAATCTCTTGGCATCGAGTCTCAGCCTCCTGCTAGTATAGTGTGTGTTTCCAGTGAGAAAAGAGGACACGGATAATTCGCCGCGCGAGGGGTGCGAAGGGAGTAACGTGTAAAGTGTGAAGAAGGGGGGGCTGGGTAATGGAATGCCTTGTGTGTTCAAAACGAGATCGGGAGACAAGAGGCGGACAAAAGCTCATCGGCGCCTCCTGAAAGGAAATATGGTATGCAAGGGATAGGGGGTATAGGGCAGGGCATGGAGCTCGGCATCCTTCTGTTCGTTTACTGGGGTTGCTGGATAGAGAAGACCGGTGAACACAGCAAGCGGGTCGTGTGGTGTGATATGATATTATGCGTGTTGGATTAAGTATGCGAACCTTTTTTTTCATTCTTCTGCAATGCTCCGGCAATACTTCGCACTTCCGACCAATGGCCAATACAAGTCGCCGGTGTGGAACACACCAGTGCCATCATATCATCATACCATACGATATGATCAAAATCATCTGTAGCATCTCCGGGTGCTGTTTGTCATCCATCGGTCTGTGTGGTCGTCAGGGGACATCGGAGGTACATCACCGGGTTTCCTAGTAGATATCGGGATATCACGGATGTTGCTACTAGCTGCGGTAGAGCATCGCCCAGAGCAGTCATCCTGTCCAATCTACTCTGTCTGTTCGTTTCTTCTAGGATCTAATATTCACGTATTTCACTCGTGTCGGCGGGGGAGGTCATCTCACTCTCGTGTTCCAGCGGTACTGGCCCTGAGTTGAACGTGATCAATCCGACACAGATCATGTTTGTCGTGTATGCTCCCATCGTTCGATGAATCGTGTTTGATGTATGCTCGATGTCGGTTCAATTTCTGACGAAGGTCTAATCGTTGCCTGCTCGATGCCTGTTCAATGTTCGATGTCTAATTAATGGGCGCGACTATGCAGGGTGGCGCAGTGGAATCGGAGCAGATACTCGTGGTAGAGACGTCGGGTGTTCTCCTTGGCTTTACTGCCACAACAGACAGTACTCCTGCTCCGGAATGCGAGGCGCCGGGTCTTCATCTCCACCCAACCTGCGGTAAGCCCTTCGCTGCTCTACCAACTGTACTGAGTATCTGTACTAGCAACGCGTTAGGTATTTATACATTGTTTTTTACCTGGGCATTGGCGTACCATTGGTTAATGTGCGAGCATGTATACTCGTATGATATTGGCGATGAACTTAGTTGCCACATAGCGTATCGTAATCAGCAACGCCATCCCGGAATTTGCAGTAAGTGCGTGGTACCTGGTGGTGTTTCCATGCTTTAGTAGTGCCTGCTCCTGTTGCACTACCGTAGTGGCGTGACATAAGCCAACTATATGCGAACCATTTCAACATTCCCTCATTTCCCTCCTCCATTTCGTCGCGCAGGCTCCGCGGGGGGTAACGGGAATGCCCAAGTATGCGCACAGCACCGGTCGACAGAGATGCTGAACTCTCTTCGTGTTTTCGCCCCGGTGGAATCAGAGAACCCACAGGGATCACAGGACCAGCAAGGGCCGGACGGTACAAACCCACTCAAGGTTCCCGACGCGCCGATACAATCGCAGCCGCAGTCACAGCCACATACACAACCCCAACAACATCCCCAACAACAACCGAAACGGCATCCACAACATCCACAACCACCGCCGATCATGCGAGAGCCATGTACCACCGACCTGCCGACCCCTAGGGCTGCGACGAGTGTTATTGCTAGTAAAAGTATTAATTGTACGAGCTACCTTTCAATGGAGCAGTCTACAGAATCGCGTGTATTGACAATCGTTCCGGAGGCTGTTGTTGATATGTGTACCACGGTGGCCTCCGACGGTGAGGCTATCACTTTGCCGACACCACCTCCGGGAGTTTTGACCGCGACAAATTCGACCCCGACTCCCAGTCTAGGAGTGATCGGAGTCAGCGTCAACACCTACGAAGAGTTATCTTCCACCGATACCCCAGGAGACTCTACGGACTGCGGTAGTGGCCTTCCGGCTAGGTCGATGCCATTACCCGTCCCTGCACATTTCAAGCGCGGCACCTGCGAGGTAAATTAGAGCGGCAGCTACTGTTGTGCCCATACAATAGTGGGGAGAGAGCCATGCGACCGCGTGTATGTTCTGGTTTCCGTCGTATTTTTGTTGATACCAGACAGTCGCACGCTTTTTCGTGTTTGTGTGCGAACAGAAATAACACAAGTATGACCAAAGCTACATATAGCCGAGCACGATACAATGCATCGTAAGCTACATTGGGTACTGCAACACCGTGGGGTGTGCCTATATAGTCGTATATCGAATGGAGCCGGAAGCGAAGGGAATGCCCATTTTTAGTCGGATCGGGTCGGCTTTTGCTGCTTGTATGATATAGCGATAGCGTTCGGGCGGAGACTGCAATATATCCCATCGGAAAGCCGTGTTTGACATCGCCAAGCTCTGAACCCAACATCGTGCCAATACTGCTCGTTCTGCATTCCCTGAATTCAAAACGCCCGGACATGCTTCACGTATATAACGTGCGTGCGGACGGACGGACCCTGCAGTGGCGAGGGTGCACGAAGGAGCCGCACTATGCCGTCAAGGGCCAACGCGCGCGAACGTGCTTCGGCCACAAAGAGGAGGATTGGGTGCACGTGAGTCGGCGGCGGTGCGACAAGGATGGCTGCCCCCGGGGGGCATACTTCAGCTTGCAAGGCTCAACAGCCATATTTTGCTCCGCCCACAGGTTAGTCCTTCCCTTGTTCTTGCTCTTGCTCTTGCTGTTTGGTATTTCGCCCTTCTCACTCGGCAGCGAGCGTTTCAGCGTGGACCCTTCCTTCTACTGCTCGGCCGATCGGGAATCGCATCCCACCGATATCATAGCTCTACAGTTGTACAGTATTCTCAGTTTGTGAAAGTGAGTCTTTGTTTCAGTAGTTGTAAATATGTCTGTCTGTCTGTCTGTCCGCATGCCTTATATTTTCGAACTCGTTCCATCGGTCGATTCAAAAGGTCGTTACATATGATATTTCTACGCTGTATTCGACTCTTACGGACCCTATATACTGAAAGATACCATACCACTAGGCAATATTTAGCCATATAATACATGCACCACATCGTACCATCACACCATACCACAAACATATAGTACCATATCACATACCGTGATTTTTCCATGTAGCCTATACACCGAACGAACCGTACTATCATACCATACCAACATAAGATATCACATACCGTGTCACACCACAGACCGAACCGTACCACGCACCATACTATACCCATACTGTTCCTGCACCACCCGAGGGGCTCAACCATACGAGGACACGAGAAGGGCATGCCCAATATCAATAATAATGCTGTTGAACCGGGGGGCTCAGCCATACGAGCACAGCTCTGGAGCAACATTTGCAGCAGGAGCAGCCACAGCTCTGCAGCAGGAGCGCATACACATAGCACCGCCATACAACCAAAATCCCCAACCGAACCAAGTGCAACCGGCTTCTCGGTGTGTAGTATGAACTAGCAGCCATCACCCTGCAACAGCAGCAATGCCGGCGGCGTTGAGAACAGTAGTCAGGCTGCGCTGAACAAGAGAGCAGTCACGCGACGAGCGTGTCAGGTCTCTGGGACCGCAGAGTTCACCGGGTGGGTCGCCATCGTGCGAACGTTTACTATCCGCTAGTTGGCCTTGAGTTGGGTGGGGCGTTGGAATGACGGCCTTTGTGTCGGGTTGTGCTGTGCAGTTCGGTGTGTATTGTGCTGCGTGTGCTCGATTTGTAGTCGGGGAAATGTTGTGGTCGATTGATCATTTCCAGTTCCTTCGAGAGGCTGTCGGTTGAATCACGAGTGCTGGTGGATGCCCCTCAAAGCCGCCGACATTGCTGCTGTTGCAGGGTGATGGCTGCGAGTTCATACTGCACCGAAAGGCGGGTTGTACTTGGTTTGAAGGTTCGGATTATAGGGCGCTGCTGTTTATGCGCTGTTGCCGTAGAGTTGTGTGGCTCCTGCTGCATGCTTCAGAGCTTTGCCGTGTGCTGTGCATCTCTGTCGGGCCAGGATGTGCCACAGTATGAAAATAAAATGCCTGAAAGCTTACTACCCAAGAATTTTATAACGAGGCGCGCCTTTTTCTTTCTTCATTTTCGAAGGGGGGAAAAATGAGGCGCGCGAGCCTCTTTTTCTTGGTTTTCCAAGGAAGAAAAGTTTTTTCGTCGTACGAAAGTAGAGTGCCTCTCTCGTAGTTTTCTGCTTGTTTTTGTCAATGTGTAATCGTGCGTGATTCAGCATTGTTTTCCGGCCACGTTTGTCCACCACGCTCAACGCACACGGCACCAATGTCAGTTCCGACAGATTCTGTGCACGCACACACACATACGAAACCTTCTCGTGCTGGTGCGGGCGGAGTTCGTCCAGAGTTGATCGAGCTACAGTAGATGCGGCAGCGTGTGTAGGAACATGGCTGGGCCAAACAGAACCGAAAACACGTCAAACGGTTTTGTTTTCTGAGTTACAGCTATTAGCGAGTAGTCGTAGGCAGACTGTGCCTGGCCACAGCAGCAACGTGCGGGCCGTCCTGAGACATGACGCAGGTGATGTTGTCAGGCCCATCCTCCTACTACTGATGAGGGGACGGAGAAGCAGGAGAAAATCTGCTGCAGCTGTCAGTTATAGCAGTAGTAGTAGTGGTGGCACCTGTCATTACGGTTTAGTTGTTATAGTTCTACCTACCGAAACCCAATTCAACGAGTACTTGTAGGCAGAATGTGGCTGCCCACAAAATGTGTGGGGGAAAAATGCTGTTGTTGGCGGAACTGCTTGTCGGAGATCACGACCCCAACCGACACCGCAGCCGCAGTATCAACAAATAGAAAATACGTGGGAAATGCTGTTATTGCGGAACTGTTTGTTGGGGATCACGACCCCCTCCTGGTAAACTCTTATATTTCGCGGTACAGAGAACTCTTGTCAAGTCGTTTACTTTGTAATAAGCATCGTGCGTGTTTCTTGGCACAACCGACATGGTTTTCATTGCAACACCGGCAAACAACCGACTGCAGGCAGGTGCATACCAGTCCCGTCGAACATCCTTCCTCCCCCGTACTTGTTTGTGTGCCTCCTCTCTGTGTGCCCATGACTTTTCCTTGTTCCAGAGGATAGTTAACAAAACTCGATGGAAATCGACGAGCAATCGGGAATGCTGAACCCCGTCTAGGCGGTAAAAATGAGGCGAAGAAGGGACGACATCACATGCGACCACGGCTTGTCCAGAAGCTAGAAAGTAGAAGGGAGTTAAAACGTTGAAACCCCCCGAACAAACACGACATTGGGCTCTTTTAAAATCAGGTACCACGCTCAAGACTCACAACTGACACAATCTTACTCGTATCGAATTGTGTTATGTGCAATTAATTGTTCTTGTTTCACGCTGTAAACGAAAAAAACAAAAGGGCCACAACGAATATATCCCCGCCAGTACAACCACGAGTAGTACCGATAGCCAGCACGCAGACGCTCAGTATGAACCAAACTCCGCTGGGGTGCCGTCTGTACCGTGCCGACTGGTCTATCTCGTCACTCTCACCAACTCCAACTGCGACTTCATTAAAAATAAGACAAGCAAACTGAGAACAACGCACGAATGTATCTTTCAAAAGGCAGTTTAATATGAACAGCAGTACGTGAGCAGACGATGGTGGCGTTGATTGCTATTAATACTATTAATAGCTGTGTACCAGGTACAGTTTGTTCTAATACTGCAGCATCTGGTGTGTTGCTCGGACACTACCCGGCACCTTTGCCCCTGCAGGACTCCCGCCATGGTGGACGTGATAAACCTTCGCCGACACAAATGCCACACGGAGGACTGCCAGCGCCAAGCTTACTACAACTTCCTAGGGCTAAGCCGTAGCAAGGCGAAGTTCTGCTCCACTCATAAGCTGCCAGACATGCTCAACGTGCGGCACAGACTGTGTCAGACCGACGGGTGCCGGACAACACCAACGTACTCTTTGGCAGGAGATAGACCGAGGTGCGAACCCCCCGTGACTCGCTATTCATTTCAACACGGGTCATGCGGTGTTATAGTTGCTCTCATTGTTGTGGCTTACTTCTGTTGATTCATATCAACAGATAGAAAGCCTGCGTGGTGCAATCCAATATGCTCTCGTCTCCGCTGTATCGGGCGGCAGTCACATCCAACGTTGATGTTCCGAGGGAAATATGATGACCATTCACGGACTACACTACCTGCCGCAGGAAATGTTGATTCACAGTCTTGCTCGCGGTGAAAGATCGTATCATCGTTTGTCATATTCAAATCATGTCATTCTCCTTTAGTCTTTCAGAGAGCGTTTTGCGCGTTGCAGTACCAGGTACTCTGTGCCTCTGTGCTGCTTTTGGCTGTACGATAAATATATTTCGTCCACTAAGGGGTTCCGAGTAAATGAACAAGAACTGCCATTTGTCATTGGTATAGTGGGGATGATATATGGAGGCAGTTTTTTCCCGCAAACCTTGGTCCTTGAACAGTGTCGTGCAGTGGTACGGTAGGACTGATAGCACTCGCACTCGTTCAACGTGTCTGTCGTTGGGATGACGGGTAATTCAACGTTGAAAGGGTAGTTGTTTTCCCGGGACTCACGTGAGTCAGCAAAAGTTCATAAAAATCGACGGGCAGCTGGAATGCTGGAATATCTGCGCGATCGTGATGAAGGCATTTTCGTACCGCAGGGGCGAACGGGCAGAGATACCTGTGACCACGGCTGGTCCAGATGATCGCAGAGGGTAAAAACCTCCCACGATTTCAGCTGGACAGTAAAAGTGATAGAAAAACACACACACACTCAAGGATGAATAATCGTCGCGCACCATGTTGGTGCATTTTTCGGGATCGGTGGACAAGGAGTGGCTGCTCCTGCTGCGTTAGATTCTGCGAGCAACATAGTCGTTGCTGTTGGGGAAGGCTGGCGTGATCTGTTCCCCCATCCTTGCCGTACCTTTCCTGCCTTACCGTCCCTACCCCATCTTACCTTACCTGACACCTGCATAAAAAACACGCAGGTTTTGTGCTTCGCATAAGACAGAGGTTATGGTGGATACGAAGTCGAAGACGTGCGCGTACGTGGATGCAAAGGGAGGCAACTGCCTGAAATGCCGCCTATACGGACTGGTAGACGGAAAGGCCACCTACTGCTTCAAACACAAATCGGACGGGATGATCAACATCCGTCAGGCGCGAAAGCGCAAAAAGTCTGCATGATGACGTTTCACATCACATCTCAGTGTCTGCTGTCTGCCGGGCATGGGTCATACGTGGCATTGCTGTATACACGGGTGGTTAAACATGAACAGTGATAGCGCAATCACTGGCAGCCTAGAGAGCAGCTGTGAGTTGCATATTGAAGGTTGGTGAGGCGGCTGTGTTAGTGAGCCATGCTCGATGATATTTTATCAGACGAGAGAGGTGGGGTGTTCTGCCTTGCGAAACAAGACCACGCTTGATCGCGCCCAGTTCAGGACATGCGTAGGGTGTAACTCAGTCGATTGAGTTTTCACATCAAGTACAACCCACGATAAGTAGTCTGATCAACAGGAGGCATCCCTGTCGTCACAGGCTCCGAGCGGCCCACCGCCTATCTGAGCTTAGCACGACAGTAGTCGTTTGACTTTTGACCTGCAGCGGCAGCGCTAAAGCTGTTTTCGTCTCACTGTTCATACCTTGGTCGTTTATCGTTTCGTTTACGTTCAAACGTTTTTTTGTTCAAAGAGTGGATTACTTGTTACTCTTGTCCAGACAGGAAAGACAAGCAGGGGAGTCAGTTTAACAAAAAAACTGGAACCTCGTCACCTCCCCATAACCACCACCGTAGTACGACGTCATCCCGTGGTGGTCCGGCTCTCGTCATACTTCATCCTCCGAATTCCACAAGTGATACGCTTGCGGTCTCTCAAACGGATTCAGAACACTTGTCTATCTGTCTGTATGAGCGTCACTCCATGGTCACCTGCGGAAAAAAATATTCCGAAAGAACTACGCCCATGCCGCACGCATCAGGTCGAAGCCCTCGCGGGGGCGATCGTCATGGTCCAAACCACACCTCATCGGGTGCCCTGTATGTGGACTTATCATAGTTGACTTCCAGCATCCCAACCGGGTTGATGGGTCGAGCAGTGGCAATCGCTCGCCCGAGGCCACCGGACAAAATCTTCAAGTTATTTCAGTATGAACAACTCGAAACTCATCGGGGGCCCTGTGTGTGGAGTTGTCAGAGTTGACTCCCGGCATCCCAATCGGGATCACGGGTCGAGCAGCAGCGATCCCGAAGCTGCAACCAAGTCGCATGCATCACGTCGAAGCCCTCGCGGAGGCAATCGTCATGACCCAAATCACACCTCATCGGGCGCCCTGTATGTGGAGTTCTCAGAGTTGACTTCCAGCACCCCAACCCGGGCGACGGGTAGAGGCTAGCTGGAAAACTCGTTCAAGTCTAATTTCGAACGGAAAATTGTTTTGGCATGAATACCATTTCGGAACCCTTTCAGTATCGCAGTTCCGTGATGGAGACAAATTACTTAAAATTGGCTGGTTCTATGCTCCAATAACTCTAGAGTGGAAGAATGATCGCAATTCTCAGTTCGTAGAACGGAGTCTCAGTTTCGGTAAATGCGATTCTGTCTGTCTGTCTGTCCGCGAAGAAGCTTAAATTTTCGATTTCCGATAACCGATACTCCGAGTATATAAGCTCGTTATAGATGATATTCGTACGACGTATTCGACCACGGACCTTTTACACTGAAACATAACATACCACCAGGCAAATTTAGCCGAATAATACATCCACGACATCGTACCATGGTACCTTACCGCAAACGTCCCTTACCATATACTGTGTTTTCCCGTCCCATACCGTCAAAACATACCACACCACTTACGGTAGTTTTCCCGTATTCCCATATGCCATACCACCAACATGTCCCATATTCCATACCGGTATGGTATATATCAAGCCGCGTAGTGCCATCATACAATGTACGCACATATTATGATATCACACCAGGTAGGCACATGAGAAGAGCAAGCCCTCTGAATCCATGATGTTCTCCACGACATCGAGCAGCAGCAGCAGAACGATCGATGAGTTGGATGATGACACCCCTGTATAGCGTCGATGCTTCGCGCTCGACGTGTGGCTAGCGGCGGGCGCATCTTTCTGTGGCCACTACAGGCTGGGCTGGCCAAGAGCAGCTTTTTTGGGTTCCATGCACATTCTCAGTCCGTTTTGCGAACTTTGATCTGAAAAATCGACACGTGCTTCATCAGAGTGTTCATGACGGATTCATTACTGCACCACTCGTTTTATTTTTTTCGGGGGCTAAGGCACATTTAAAAAAGAACAATGTTCATGACCGAAACTGACTAGAAAAAGAAAAAAAATGGTGCAGTACTGAATATTTCTGTCTTGCCCGTAAGAAAGGCGTGAAAAAAAATCGAGGTCGAAAAAACGAAAACCGGTATGAGAATAGCAGCTTTTGTGGATCTCCTCGTAATAGCTTAACTTTGTATAGGATATTGTTTACACGTC
>JBBMHQ010073131.1:842-12670 GCA_037834295.1 Postelsia palmaeformis
TCCTCGAAATCTCCGTCCCGACGCCTTTCGCCATCACTCATTGTGGTTTGATAGTTGTGGTGGTGGTGGTGTAAGACGAAGGCTCCCCCACCATGCGATGCCTGTGGCAGTTGTGCTGAGAGCTTCACATCTACCAAAATCCAGGGTTTGCTATAGTTTTGGAAGTTTGTTCATGATTTCGATTTGCCCGCATTCGGCGCAGCTGGCTCAGGACTCAGTGCCTTCGCGACTGGAGCTGCGGAGGAGCTGGAGAAATGGTTCCCAAGGCATTCGCTGCTGTGGTAGCGATCGTTTGTTGTTCGGCAGCAAAAGCCGACGCTGGAAATGAGGTGAACATCACAAAGAGCAATAATAAGTGGAATCGATATGTCGGACGACCTTTGCCTTGTACTGCTTTAGTTGGTCCAAGCGACTGGCATCGGCACCCCACCCCCGCCGAATCGGTAAAAACGGCGGCCATGCCACCCTCGGTCAGCCGATGAGCCTTCTGTTGTGTGCGTGGCAGTCTCTTTTTGTCAGCTGCCCCGATACAACGAATGAACGAATCGCAATAAGCGCGAGCCGTAGAGGTGTTGTGAGTCGTGATGTTGTCGTAGTGAGTTAGGCCGCACTGTGCTGCAAGCCAGCCGCAAACCACACCGAATGCACGACCTTCTTCTATTAATATTACATACACCTACTGCCTGTAGGGCTTCCCACTCCCCAAGGTACCCGGCTCAGGGCTCGCTAACTGCCGGTATATAGGCTTGAAGTACAGGTTGCTCCAAGCCCCAGAAGACCTCTCCTGGTACTATTGTTTGATTCCACGTTTCAGCAGAACTCGTTTCAAATACTTGTATCGAAAGTCCTCAGAGTATTATTTTCATCGATACTTGTAGTTTGTACAGAACTGCGTTTGTAAAACTGACCTGGTAAAACTGACCTGACCTGAAGCTATTTCCCACGTATGCGGTTCGATTTTGAGCTTCAGAATTATGTTTTGCGATGTAAAAATGAATGACCCTGCTCATGCAGTCATAATACGCAAAATCTATCCGCGAAAAAAACTTTTTGAGAATCGCATTATATGACCCAGGTCGTCGGATTTTGGCCCAAAATCGGACGACTCGGTTCTTCAGATTTTAGCATCGAAAAATGGCATGCTCTCTAAATTCGGGATGTTACCCACGACAGCGAACAGCAGCAGAGCGATCGATGAGTTGGATGGTGACACAGCTGTATGGCGACGTTGCTTCGCGCCCGACGCGCGGTTGGCGGGCGGCACGTTTCTCCGTGGCCAGACTACCGTCGGCTGGCGCGGGCTCGGGCCTCAAGACCAAGAGAAGCGCACTCGGCGCGCACCTCTCCGTGGTTACGTACTAGTAGGCTACACTGCTGCACAGCAGCAGCAGCAGCAGCAATCAGTCATATTGTGGAACACTACTGTAAATACAAGACAAGTTGACTCTAGCGCAATCGCCACGTCTCTTGGCCGCCAGACTAGAAGCAGTCAGCATTGGCTCGGACGCTTGGGTCCTGCGCGCAGTGCAGCGCACCCAGCGCGTCTGTTCGCGGCGCCCGACCACAACAACGGCGGTTGGTTTCGGCGTTCGCTCGAATATCTGCATGCACAGTAAATCTGATTTTTCCGCGTATAGAAATACTGTTTCGATTTGCCAAGTTCATATCTGAAATACGATCGGGTCAAGATCTGAAGCTCAAAAATCGAACCGCATAGGCAACGGCCTGAGTCTCTATTTTTGATATTTCCGATCTGTCTGTCTGTCTGTCTGTCTGTCCGCATCCCGTAGGGTCGTTTTTAACGACACTGTAAAAACTTGCCAAAATAGCAAGCTTCTGGAAATTTGGGGTTCGAAGTCTTGCTAAAAACTTGCCGAATGAAATAGCAAATCCAAATTTCCAAAAACTTGCTAACGAAGGGCTTGGGGAATATTCTTGAAAAAGTTTGGCAAAAAACTTGCTATTTTGGCAAACCAGATTTCCGAAAACTTGCTTTTTTGGCAAGTGATTTGCCAAATATGTGTCGTTAGAAAATGCCCGTTAGACCTATGCCAATGGAAACGCAATGTTTCCAATTAAAAAATTCAGTTCCATAGATACACCTCAGAATTTGCAGGCACAACTTGCCATGAGCACGATTCTTCCAACGGAAAGTTACAAAAAAATGGAAAACCCCGGAAAAATATATGGGGCCGATGCTGGGCCAACATCGGCTTCAGCGGATGTTTTAATCGGAGCGTCGAGATTCCGAGTCCTCGACAGACATCGACCGATAAAACCAACGACTGCGTCATGAATTCTGAACGGAGTGCACTCGTTTGGGGCTCCGACCCACCCTAGGGTCACCGTGTTTACACAATGGCCGGTGAATGTTGCGGGAGCTGGCCAGGCATATGATGTAAAACAATTGGCCGCTGGTTTGCACGGAACACATGACAAAAGTTCTCGTTTCATCTCGAATGGCAACAAATAGGCTTTTATTCAGGTATGAGAGGATACCGTAGGACGCCGCCGGTAAGCTCTCGCCACCTCGACCATGAATCCACCTGACGTCTTCGAGGCCATGATCTATACTCGTTGGCCTTGCCCGACAACAAGCGGGTTGGCCGTGGGCTGAGTCTATGTCGAGATCGAGCGTCTATCGTCGCACGAGCTGATTTTTATCAGCGTGTTGACTATCTGCACCGAGAAAAAATAATTGCGCCGGCTGCAGCCGTTAGAAAAAAAGGAAAAGAAAAGAAAGAAAAGAAAAGAAAATCTTTTTTTCCGACAGCGGCGGTATGAGGATACCTTCGGCTGTATTCTACAAGCAATATTTTTGAAAGAAAACTTCCGACTTCGCGTTTCCATTGGCATAGGCTGTACACTCCCAAATTTATATTATTAATAGTTCGTTCCAATTTTCGATATATGTATTCGTATGTTTGTCAATTTTTGGTGCTTTTGCCAACTTTTGTCTTCGTACGAGTACTTTTCGGCTAAACACCAAGTACTCGGACAGGGGAAGCCCGACACATTGGTCGAGGTCTCGGCGCGATCCGTGCACTCCGGAGCGCGTGGCGAGCGCTCAAAGTTTTTTCGGCGGGAGTAGATAAGGCGATTTCCCTGGATTCAGTACGAGAGGCCTTACTTTGTACGTACGTACCGGTAAAATGTTGTTGTTTGTTTCTTCCCTAGACTCCCATGAGCTGTGAGCACACAGTCCGGACATGTACCAGACACACAACAGATAAACATACACAGATCTCATCGTTACAACGCTGCCACCCACACGCCGCGCGTGTGCGACATACCCATATACGCAGTATTGCTGTGGCGGGTTGTGTTTATCGCAGCCTGCCGTCCGTGTTCCACTGTCTGCCTTACCAGGTACCATATTGTTTTCAATACGTGCATACCCAGGCTGACGTACTTACCTGTATCATCACCTCTCTTCCTGCTTTTTCTTCTGCGTATTGCTGTGTGTGATCCAACATTGCCACTGCTCCAGCTGTGCTCAGCACAGTGCGCCAACAGCAGCAGCAGGCAGCTTACTTTGAGAATGTGGCAGATCCGCGCTGTACTCTTCAGTACTCAGTAGTGTTTGTTGCTGTCATCGCGGCATTGACCTATGCACGTACCTGCTGCACTGTGTGACCGGTATTTTCTGCTCCGCGCCGATCATCCCCGTATCGTGTACGTTCGTTGAGTCAGTCCAGCACAACAAATTGTTCGTACAAGCAACGTGTACCAAATAATATACCTGCAGTTATTACTGACCGTTGCGTGTCCACCACTGCCGACCGATATATTTTATAGAGCCAGCTGACAGGGCAGCAGTACACCTCTCTTTGTCGCAGTACTCGTAACTTCTGCTGTTGTATCATATGACATGGTATTTCACAGCAGTACTGCCGCACATGCAATTGTACCTGTACAAACTACTCTACACGTTATTTCGTCTCAGTACGCGTATCTTCTGTCGTATCATACCATATGGCATTTTACCGGAGTACTGCTGTACATGCAGTTGTACCTGCACAAGCTACTTTAAGAGATCCTGCTATGTGTCTTAGATTGCGTAAAAAATACAGCGCGCGAGTTTTATGAGTACTTCTGTAGCGTAGATGACAGACTACGCTCGAGAGTATTTACGTTGGCGAGATTCGACTCGCACGATCCCCGCTTCTGACCTACTATTTACACCTACAATAGGACACAATACAAGTTGTGTGTTCTTACGCAAGGACACGGAGTTTGGGCGCGCTTACGTGTGGCGTGCGTTCATAGCACAACCTTTCGCAGTTGCTCCCAATACTTGATAGGTACTTCGTGCACTCGCAGTATCGGGTTTGTTGCAGCAAATACTGCGGGTACTCGCAGTATTTCGAGGTTCTGCACTACTGCCGATATTACTCTGCAAATACTTTCGGGCTCGCACTTGTTCGGTATTCGCTACTGCTGCTGTGGATACTCCCTGTTGTGCTTCAAGTATCTCGGGGTTTTGTCCTGCGGGTTTCGTCCGTTGGTAGCGTTCGCACTACGAGTACTCGCAGTACCAAAATACTCTCAATATGCCCAGTATACTTGGAGTATGACGTATACTTCGACCGTCTGCATACCGTGTCGATATTTCTCAGGCCCATCGTTCGGCACAAAAGACTCACAGATGGTCCTACGAGGGGGAGTTGAAGCGAATTACTCTCGCTGGGGACAACTCGAGTACTTGGGGGACTGGCAGTATTTTGATAATATTTACTGCGAGGAGTATGCACTGCGAGCACCTTCAGTATCTCAAGGTTCCGTACGGCGGATATTGGCTGTACTCCAAGTATTTCGTGTTTCGGTACTGCGGTTACATATGTGCCTGTGCTCTAGGAGTTCCGCACTGCTCATACTCTGAGTACTCTCAGTAGTTGGGCCTTCTCAGTACTCGCAATATTGTAGCCCCCAGTACTCCAACACTCTGAGTATTCCGACCACGAGTTGTTCTCGGGCATCTACTGTATCTGTGCAACCTTAATTTTATTACCCTGAGTGCCAAGAAACATTTATTTTGCGGGAATATGTGCTGTATGTGCTGGATTTTTCTCGCCCGGCCACAAATACTCTATGACACAACCTTGACCTCACGCAACTTTTCGTACTTATTTTTTCGCCGCAAGCATTGAATTGATCGCCGCGAGTCATTCGTTCAGGATCAAGATCCACTCACCGGTATACCCTTTTCTATTTTTGAAATGACCCCACACTATTTCGACAAACAGCAGTACCAGGTATATAGCCTGCCCTAAAAAACTTGTGTGTGTGTGTTCTTCACAGTAATGATGGGGTGGATGCAGTTTTTCATAGTTCTAAACAGGTGTGCAGGTATTTCGTACGAGTATTATTTCGTTCTTGCGCCACTCCCCTAGGCACCTCCCGGAGGGGAACCTTGCATCGTATATTACTGTGGTTCGTTATGGATGATATTCCCACAACGTGTTCAACTCTTACAAACCTTATATACTGAAACATAACATACCACCAGACAAAATGTAACCTCATAATATATCCACCACAGGGTACCATCATACCATACCAACATACAATATCACATGCCGTGATTTTTCCATGTAGTATATCCCCAAAACCGTACCATCATACCATACCAGCATACGATATCACATTCCGTGCCACACCACACACCGTACCGTACCACGTACCATACCATACTGCACCAACACCAACCGAGGGAATCAACCATACGAGGACACAAGAAGAGCATGCACAGTGCGCAGAGCACTCGAGCACGAACGAGTATGAATAATACCATACTGCTGTACCGATACCACAAGTATGCACGTGAGGAGCAGGAGGCGTGGAGAAAAGCGTTACAAGCAAGGGAAATGCTGTTGAAAAATGATTATACCATCGCTGTGTGCTTAGCTCTTGTCTTCGCACACCCCACCAAAAACAAGGGTATCGCGGTTGAACCACGGGGCCCTACCCTACGAGGACAAGAGAAGAGTTTGCGCAATATCCTTGTAGTTGATAAAAAGCATGCACGTAAGGAGCAAGAAGCGTTGAGAAGAGCGTGCCCCGCATTGCGAGCACTCGGGCACCCGTGTAGCATGAATCTTTAATATTTATTGCGTGTCTTGCAGGAGCCGTCGCAACCCGGTACCCGGGTCTCCCATAATCAAGGCCGCTCCTGTCTTGATGGCGTGTGATCATCCTTTGGGCGTGGTTGACGGGAGCATTTTCACTGTGATCGGGGGGCTTGCCGGCCTCTTACCATTACAGACACCACCACACCCCGTCCGAGTGCCTCAACGCGGGCATTTACCGCCCTCGATGTGCCTCAGCCTGGCAGTCAAAACAATAGTACAGCAAGGCTGACCCTTGACCCAGTTCAATTTCCAAACCTCGCAATGTAGGCATTCGCCCGAGAGGCTTGATGGGGTGGTGTGCAGCAACTCGAGCCATGCGCTACGTTGGTGAAGAAAATCAAACAAGATATAAAAAAAACTGAGCGTTCAGGGTGACAGAGCAGGAGCGAGCGCGCGATGCGCGATTGCAGGGCGTCAGCTATCTGACCGCAAAGCGCGCCGCGAGGTGGAAGCCATCTCGTGGGCGCTTCCACCAGCTGGCTGAGCTGTAAGCTCGGTTGGCTGTTGAGATGCTGCTGGTCTGTGTGCGGTGCTGTGTGATATGTGTTTTGCTGCATTATGTGTGTGCTTGCTCGTTGCAGGCTCGCGGTGTACTGGATCCTCGGAATACATTGAGGGACCAGTATTTTTCTACTTCGCAGAGGCACGCCGCTGAGCCACACGAGCGGGATGCGTTTCACCACCGCAATTATTGTACACGCATAGTAGGTCAATTGCTTAGAGTCCGTGCTACACCGAGCCGCTAGCTGTAGCTGGGCTGGGTGTCGCAAAGATGGCGTGCTGTGTGGTGCTGCTGCTGCTGTGTCTGTGTTCGCGTTGCCTCGCTTGCCCACGATCTCAATTTCTTTGCTGGAAATGACTCGGAAATTTGCTTCAAATAATATACACAAAAACTGCCCCATGTGCATGTTTTAGAAAATTCAGCTTATCACGGTGGTCTGCCTTGGTCGGAAATATGATGGGCCTATTTTTATCACGTTCAGTGTGCTGTGAAAGAGTCTGGCTGCTGGTGCATCATACCAACACTGTTGGGGTGCCGTCTGTGTCGGTGCCGACTGGCCTTTCTCGTCACTCTCACCAACTCGAACTACGATTTGACAAAATGAAAAAGAAGCAAACTGAGAGCAGCGCTCGAATGCATCTCATCGAGGGCAATAACAATATTATACTTGTTGATTTGTTTGAATCGAACCGGGCAACTCTTTGCTACCTTTGGTACCTAGCACACTTTTACCTCACGTAACCTTGCGAGCTTGGGACACTGAGCACGCGCACTACCAGCCCTCCCACATGAAAGATCCCTCGCAAGGAACTCCGTCAGGAGTTCCGGGGGAAATATCATTTCGGGTGGTATATGTGTGCTGACTCGTTCGAATCGAACGGGCCAGCTCTTTGCTACCTGGTACGTGTAGTACACACGTATCCTTGCGAGCTTGCGAAACCCATTGGGCAAAAACTGCATGTTACCGGCAACTGGTACTGCTGTATATATATATATGCACTCCCACAAGAAAGAGCCTCACTATCATAAAAAAAACTCAGCTTGGGAGTTCCGGGAAAAATAACGCTACCGTAGTACGTATTACTTCGAAGTATACTACCTGGTATGTGATATGTATACTAATATTAAAGTTGGATCTCGATATCGGAATCGAGTTCACTACGATAAACGAAAAAAGTGATGCGATTTCGATATTTGATACGTCGAAGCTTTCGTTCAGTATCCGCAAAAAAACACGGGGATGCTAGGGGATGGAGGGAAAGACACGCTCCATAATATATACCAGGTACCAGGTATCGAAAGTTCGACATTTTTTATAGATATTTCGATAAATCGAAACCGTCGATACGATATCCAATATGTATAGTCAAGCTTCTGATATGTTTGTACTTTTTCGAACGTATCTCTTCGTATGATCATTTTTGTGGCAAAACGCCGAGCGGTCGACACGGGAAGCCCGGCCGGATACATTTGTCGAGGTCCGGGCGCGATCCGTGCCCTCTGGGGCGCTTGGCAACCCCTCAAAGTTTCTTTTTGGGCCGAAGTGGATGAGACGATCTTCCTGGTTTCAGTCCGAGAACCGTTATTTTGTACCCTCGTACCGGTAAAATGTCGTCAGCTTTTTGCCCTTTCACGAGCACACAGCCCAGACATATACGAGGTAGACAGCATACAACAGGCAGAAAGCACAACGTTACGACAATGCTGCCCATGAGCACCAGCAGGCAACACCGTGCGTGTGTTACTGAACTGCTGTGGCTGTTGATAGTTGTGTTCATTGAAGCATGAAGTCCGTAATCCACCATTTATCTGTATTTGCTGCTGATGTGCGCCAGACTCACGCACATTCTGGACGGGAATATTAGCACCGTTTGGATTGAACATTATCACGCCAAAGGTCTTCTATCTTCGCCGCGTTGTGTTTTTTGCCCCGAGCATACACCAGACATCTGTTTATGCTGTAGACAGCAGATACATCACAGAGAAGCAACATTACTACCCCGCCCAACAGTACAAGCAGCGGCCAGAAACGCCACGCGTGTGCGGTGTCCTGCTGTGGCTGGTTGCTTTATCGGAGGCTGAGATCCGTCATCCGCTCTCACCACCTCTCTCTCTGCCGCTGCGCTGTGGATGTGCGTCCGGTGTGTGCGCCGCAAAAAAATATTTACTCCGTACGGATGTTTCATAATATTTGACCGGTATGTGGTAAGATGGTCACGATGCCCGATTTTAAACTATTAACGCGCGAGTTCGATCCTCGCAGAGATCATGTTTAACTTTTCAAAAAAATAAAATAAACCCAACTTTTTTTGCATTATGTACGTAACCCAGACACCACAGACAACACACAACACAGCAGGGTGCATGCCGCAACCAGCTGGCTGCAACGCTATTCACGCTTGCTGTCCGCCAGCAGAGCAGGAAGCGACATCCCGCGTGTGCGGTAGTTTGTCCGCGCTGTGTTGCTGTGGCTTCCTATTGAAGTATTACCAGGTACTAATTGTTGCTTTTTTATCGGACCCTCCGATCTGTAGAGCTGGGGGTCTCTCTCTGCTGTTGTGTGATATATGCATGCTGCGACAGGTACAACGCTGCTGCTGCTGCGGCGGCTGCTGCTGCCGCAGTGCAATTTTCGTGGGCAGCCGAGTGTGGTCGAGAGTTCCAGCCCCTTCTTCGATGCATCCTTTGCTATTTCTGTCAATATTTATCCCACTACCAGGTACTGTACTGCTGTGTTCCGTGTGTCGCGTGTGCGTGCAGTGTGTGGCGTGTGTCACGCGTCGAGTGCTCTCAAATATATATTTTTCGTCGGCATTCCTCGTTATTTGTGCGGGAGAGGCGTTCTTCGCCGGGAGCACCACAACAAAGATACATACATAAAAATACTGATTAATATGATACAATGTTTGGCGGAATTGTCGAGAAAATTTGTAAACGATTCAGTTAAAAGTAACAGTTCCACACTATTTCCCTGTCTATTTTGTCCCCAAGAATGCACGTGCAGTTTCAAAAGGGGCTACAGTACATGCCTGTACAGTATTGTACAGTAGTCTGTAAGTATTTCATAATTTTGTATAATAGTATTGTATAATATTCATGCTGTACGGTTTTCAATTTGTTCTTGCGCTACTCCCCCAAGCGTGTTCCGGAGGGAAACCTCGTACTCACCCAGAATCCGTCCGTGCGAAGTTGTTATCATAAAGATCAAACTCCACAGCAGTAGCCAGTTGCAGGTCTGCTATCTGTTGCAGTATGATGGCCCGGCGCGGAGCGGGGGTGGAGTTCTAAACTATTGTAGAGTGCAGGTCTGTCGATGTCAGCGTGTCAACCGCACTGCATTGGGAAAGTCGAGCGCATTGCAGGATTCCACATTCCATATTCCACATTCCATATTCCACACTCCATAAACCACATCTGACCGCGACATGAGCAAGAAAACGAATAGACCTTTCCTTGGGTTATTGTTAATCAGTGTGCCCTCACTGGAGAATTGATCAACGCAAGTTCAGATCTCAGCGATGTATCGATGTCCCCTTGTATTTTTTTCTCTGGATTTTTCCATTTTCAGCGGCTCTCCCGCTTTAAAAGTCCCGATATGGAAGGAACACCAACAAGTAACACCGGGGAAGTATTCCGGTGCCTATAATACCTGGTGTATATGTACGCGTCAACAGCATGTCAACAGCATGGAGAATCTCAGGCTTCATGATGTTTCAAGTATCTACAATGATCTGTGATCAAATACCGAATACCCCGAAATCGTTCGCAAAAAAGTAGATAAATGTGACGCGGTGTTTTGTTGAAGTAGTAGAAATTACAAGCAAGTCTCCGTTGGTATGTATGCCTTCACGCCGAGGCCTCATGTGTTGCGGTCCTCGGATCCGAGCCGGTAGCTTGGGTCAACAATTTTGTTGACGGCTGACGGCTCGGAAAACATCGCAGTTTAGGCACGTTGTGCGTCGTTCATCATTCATCACGTTGCATGACGTCTGCTGTGCTTTTGCTTTTTATAATATTTTTTCCGCCTGATACTACTACAACAGTAGCGTTGGACATGGTATCGAAAGCTTCGATGTATCGAAATTTTGGGATACTGTTCTTTTAGGACGTATGTTGCCTTCCATCCTCTGGCGTTCACCACTCTGTCCTTATGTACAAACACTATATCTATTCAATCTCGATGTAAACATGTTGCACATGTTTGGGGGCAGAGTGATACGTGTTTTTTTTTGCAGGTATTGAACCAAAGCGTCAGTCTTGATCAAATATCGAAATGGTATCGATTTGTTTTCTTCGTTCTTCGGTATCGTACCAAATTATAAGAGTGAGTCGATAACACCCATACCAAAACCATAAGAGAATACGCGACTTGGTTGTTCTCGTTCTCTGATCGTCTGCTGAGGGTCGTTTCTAACGACACGTATTTTGCAAAAAACTTGCTAAAATAGCAAGTTTTTGGAAATTTAGATTTGCCAAAATAGCAAGTTTTCTGCTAAGCTTTTTTATGGATATTCCCCAAACCCTTCGTTGGCAAGTTTTTGGAAATTTGGACTTGCTATTTCATTTGACAAGTTTTTAGCAAGACTTGAAAACCCGAATTTCCTAGAACTTCCTACTTTGGCAAGACTCCAGAGTGTCCTTAAAAACGACCCTGAGTGAACTTGGGGCTTTCGCACGCATGAAATTTCGCAAACAAGTAGTCCCGTCGCACCGGTGGTGGTGCGGTGCTAGCGTTGGTCTCATGGGTTAGGGTTTGCTTCTGTTGCATTCTGTTCCTGGTGTCATGGGCCGTGGATGAGGGGGCACCGCCGGCACAGCCTTAAGCGTTGTGGCAACAGCGTGAAAAAACAGATGGATAATTCGATAGAGAAAAAATCGGCGACGAGCGTGGACCAGGACAATGCTCTCGAGGAGGATCTTAGCTGTTCAGGTCGTTGGAGGGAAAACTGTCGGGTTGACAGTTGACAACAGAACAGTAAGAAGACTCTGCTGTAGGCCGTCGGTACGCTGGGCTTTTAGCCAGGTACTGCATAGAGGTACCTGTCTTCAACAGAGGTCGATACAAATCCTGCTTACGAGGGTATACAAAAAACCCGGTCGACACCCGGAAGCGGTATAGGCTTATTTGCGCGCCGAGCTCAGCGTACGTAACAGTTCCGAGCGCAATGTAGTGTATACTGGTAGAAACTGTCAAC